>JAIOKQ010000459.1:0-34624 GCA_020654165.1 Oryctes rhinoceros
GGAAACACGGAACACGGAAGATATACAAGAAATACGAATAATGGTTTTAGAATTTACAGATGTACAAGAAGAGTACGAATCATCAATGATACCGTAGAAAAATGAGAAATTATAATCCAACATTATGAAGGAAAAACCAACCACTGAGGAATTAATGAAACATTGAATAAAATTGAAAGAAAATTATATTGGTCACAAATAAAGAATGAATTTAGTAAATACATCAAGAAATGCGAAATTTGTCAAAGAAATAAATACGATCGTGGTCCACCTAAGGTTAGCATACAAATAACAACAAATCGACAAACCTTTTACTAAATTACGCATTGATACAATTACAAACAATACGCAAAATTTCCTCACTATCATCGATGTATTTTCAAAATACGCACAAGCATATGCGATTCATGGAATAATAAAAGTAGAGATAGCTGAAAGACTAATTGAAACATTTAGCATACATGGAGCACCAAAAGAGATAGTAATGAACAAAGGTTTAGAATTTAATAATGCTACCTTAAGAGAATTATTAAAATTACATGAAGTCACAATTCACTATGCAACAGCTCAAAATCCAAATTCTAACGCGCCGGTCGAAAGATGACATTCGACATTATTAGAACATGCAATAATGTTGAAAAATCAAAGTTAGTCAAGATATGAAACAACTAATAAGGTTAGCACTACTAGCGTACAATTCTTCTATACACTCAGCAACAGGAGTGTGCCCATTTGAATTATGTAGACATACAAATACAAGTGAACCATTAGATTTATGCATATTACAATATTTATTTTCAAGAATATATCCAGCAACATAAAGAACGAACAAGAAATTTGCACAAAAATAGATAAGTAAATATATAAACTGTTTAGTAAAACGAAGTGCGTGCAATGTGGATTTAATGTGATGAGCTGTGTATTTCATTTGGAATATCGATATGTTACAAATTGCTTTATTTGTTCAATAAATAGATGCAATATATTGTATCACAAGGAGCAAGATTTTAAAAACTATGTGGTTAGTAAACATAATACCCTGGAGAGTAGGTGCCCATCGGTTGGGGTAAAATTGAATGAGTCTCCGGAAAGCCTGATCCGATAATTAATAACATTCAAGATGCTAATGCTACTATAAACATTCCACGAAATTGGTAATTCATTTAAAACCACTTCTCAATTTGATCCTCAAGAAAATGTTTCTAAATTCATAAACATTTTTAATAATACAAAAAAAATGTATCATTATAACAGGTGTCCAGAAAGGGTAAGGGGTATTTGTATCTGCGCCACCCATGTAACGGCGCGGTAGGAAGAGGCACGGTAAGGATAGATTGTTGCACTGCTCTTTGAAGATTCAGTAGCCATGGAAATGTACCCGGGAGACCATCGCACTTTTTGCGTACGCGCCTATTATCGCAATGATGATTCGATGGTCACAGCTCAACGTTTATATCGTGCAAAATTTAAGTACGGGATGCACCGAAGGATGATACCATCAGAAAATGGATTCGAATGTTTGCAAATACCGGTTTGACTGTACAAATTAATAAACCAGGTCGCCCGCGCTTTGTTCGAAGCCAACAAACGATTGAAGCAGTGAAAGTTTCAGTGCGTGAAAATCCGTCTGTCAGTGCGCAAACGCAGTCAAGAACTTAACATTAGAAAATCGTCCTTGCACAAGATTTTGAAGCAAGATTTACATCTTGCTTCTATATCTATAAAATCACATCTATAAAATTCAGTTTGTTCAAAAGCTTAACGTTACTATCCTCTACGACTGAATTTTGCAAATGAAATGCTTCAACGTTTCCCAAGGTTCGATAACATTATGTTCAGTGACGAAGCGAACTTTCACTTAAATAGTCGCATAAACAAGCACAACTGCCGCTACTGGGCCAACGAAAATCCAAGCCAGAAACATGAACGACTATTACATAGTCCAAGAGTTATTGTGTGGGCTGCCATGTCTGTTGAGGGCATCATTGGGCCTTATTTTTTTGAAGATCAGCGCGGGAGAACACTTACGGTAAACAGTGAACGGTATTGCGACATGTTAAGAAACTTTTTGGGTCCACAACTGCAGGCGTTTGAACGTTTTAGCTGCTCCAGTAAGAACCGCAATTTTCAATGATACTAAAAATTTGACGGCTGACGCTGAACCCTTCTGAAGACATTTCCACTGTTCCATGTATTCCTGAACCAAATGCATGTCACAAATGAAAGCAACATGCACAGATACTTACATAATCAGAAAGAATTTCAGTAAAACTGTCTAAAAAGAAATTGAAAACAGCGAAAGAAGCCAAACGCCAGTAACAAAAACGAAATGTGTCCACAAACCAAAATAAGAGAAAGCGTAAAGCAGTTATTATCAAGAAAACTGCCAGCGGCTTCTCAAAAAGCGAAGCAGAAGTGGTTATAATGCAAAGAGAAGTTGCAACTGATAAATCAGATATGCGTGCACAGTGATGGTTACTACTTTGATACAAATGGCATCAAAAGTGACTGGCTGCAATGCTTAGGTTGCAGTGCTTAATCGCGAAAGTAAAGTACTTACAAAGGACGCGTGTGGATTTTGAACAGCATATTGTTAAAAAAATCACACAGTATAGAAAAGGCCGGGACTGGGGTCATGCGACTAAAAACTTACCGGAATGTTGTGCGGTGTTAGATACGCAAGGCATCGTCGTTCGTAAAACAAGTCTAAAGATATATCGGCTCTCTGTTGTAACTGCGGGGAATAGCATCCAGTGTCTAGCACAAAGTATAAGGAATACACAACGCTAGAGACCAAGTTTAGAAGGCAAAAATAAAAAGCGACAAAATCACACACTACACGGTATAAACCGATGCCTTCATGAAACAGGCCGTGAAGTGAAACAGGACAACGACAAAAACCGAGACGGGGAAAAGTGAATCGGGGAAACCTGAAACAAGTAGAAGGGCAATCGAAAGTTGTGGGTCACCATTGGGCGATGTGGCGCGCGTAACCGCCCGCCCGGAGACATCAGAATTTTCCTTATGAGATACTCTCTCGTGTTTTATCTTTTTTTACCAACCCTGTATCGCGCATTTGTTTGTATTGACCGATATCCAATACGAAGTTAGAGTCCCTTCACGCTGATTGGTTAATGAGTTTTTGTTAAAACTGAATATTAAGTTCATCAAGGGTGGTCTTAAATACGAATTTGACTACAAAACGATCCCTTTATTTTTAGAAAACTTTTGACATAACTTTCATTAAATCCTATTCGTTTTCTTTTATCTTGTAAAATTTCAACTGCCTACTTTTGGCCCGGTTTCCTTTCGAAAATTTTGTCTTTAAGGTTTCTTTTTTTATTATTCAAATGTGTATCTCTTCTTCGTCATCGAGTACTTTATTTTTTATTATTATTATTATTATTATTTTTGCGTTTACTAGTAACTCTATATAAAGATATACGGTATAGTTTTAAAATGGCCTTTTGTTGTAGCAGTGTAATATAGACAACACAATGTACAACAATGTATAACGAGTACCCTATATACGATAACATGAAGCGTAGTATCGAACGAACCGTCTTGCTTATTACACGTAGTACATGGTGCAGTCTACGAAAGAAAATAAAAAAGATAGAGAAAACTCAATTAAAACAATTAAAATTGAAAGGAAATGTAGTAGAAAATCGAAAAAGTTGGTTACAAAGATTCGAAACATATTCGACAGCCACAGATTACATTCAAAGGCAGAAAAAATCCAGTGTGCATAATTACTATACTGACCGGGAGAAGACGCCATTAAAATTGGAAATCAAAAGATGGGCAAAAAGAAAAGATTACTATTATTTCTTGCAGAAGAAGAACTTGACATACAAAGGATATAAATATTTTACGATTAGACGGGGAAACAATGCAATTCCAGAAAAAATCTTTTATTTATATTAAAAATAAAGAAACGGTTACAAAATTCCAGAAACAAGAAGAGAGATGCAATCAACAAACATCGGCAATAAACACCCAAGGCGGGAGAAATGACAATAGAAGATTGGACGGAGCAACGGGACAGAAGAGAAACGAAAAGAAATCAAAGTCAGGAGTTAGTTAAACAAATAAAAATTCAACTAAATGTAGTTACACCAACAAAAGAAATCCATGCCCGGCATATGGAAAAAATTGTTCTAAGTGTAATTTAGAGAATCAGTTTGCAAAGGTTTACAATACAAAAAAAATGAAATTCAATCAAACAATTCGGTACAGGAAACAAATTTTTCGATTGACTCAATTGAATCAAATAAACTTAAGAATTGTATTTAGAATTTCAAATTAATAATGACACAAACTTAAATGTTAAATTTAAAACAGATACCGGTGCTAGTGTAGATTTAATTCCGCTAGAAAAATTAAAAATTGCCAAATGCGTATACATGTGATAAAATACCAGTAATATAGATTTAAAATTAAATGACATATGTTTGATGAACGTAGTATTTTGTGTAATTGATGGGGAAAACGATTCAACGCTTCTGTCTACACTAAAGCTTGGATGCTAGAGCAAAACTTGGCAGCAATTCCATGACCAGCAGCTTCCTCAGATCTTAGTCCCATCAAAAACGTACGGAGACTAATGAAAATGGAAGTAGAACGACCAGCACCACGAAATAAAGATTTGATTCGGTCAGCTTTACAAGCCTGGACCACTATCACCGAAAAGTATAGCGTTAACTTTGTTTCGGGATTACTTTAACCTTTAGTTAAGTGTTTACAGTTATACGGAGATTAACGGAGAGCAGAGCCGTGTACTCAATTCTGCTCACTTCGTGGAACTTATTTCCAACATTCACACTGAACCAGGAGATATATTGGTCAGCTTCGACGTAACATCATTATTTACTAAAGTTCCCATCCAGGATTCAGCAAATATCAACGAAGATCTCCTAGAACAAGATGGTGGAATATTTCACGTTCCAAGGACAATTTTACAAACAGGTTTCCGATGTTGCTATGGGCTCTCCTCTTTCCCCAGTCGTAGCTAATATCTTTATGGAATCTTTTGAATCCGTCGCTCTTGATTCGGCAGAACTGAAACCTAAGGCATGGTTCCGATATTTCAATGACACCTTCATCATCTGGCCCATGGCAAAGAGTCGTTACCTTATTTCCTAGACCACCTCAATCAACACTCAAACATCAATTTCACTATGGAGGTAGAACACAGCGGTGCGCTACCATTCCTTGACGTGCTGGTCACACGTAACCCTGATGGTAGCTTAGGTCACTCGGTTTATCGGAAACCCACACACATTGATAGATATCTCAATGCCACTTCAGATCATCATCCAGCACATAAATTCTCAGTAATCAACTCCATGGTTCACCGAGCTGTGACAGTCTCTAAACTCAAAAATGTTCCTACCGAACTTAATCACGTACGAAAGACCCTTCGCGGCAATGGTTTTCATAACAGGGATATCAATAGAGTCATCAACAAACATCTTCTTTCGACCAGTAAACCAACGCCCGAAAACACCACCACCAATCTGGCTACGGCTTATTTTCCTTACATCCACAAGGTAACGGACAGAATCGGTAAAATTTTGAAGAAACAAAACATCCGAACGATTTTCAAACCCCCTCAAAGGTTTCAGAAATTCTTCCGTCTCCCAAAGACAAAATTCCCTCCTTAGCAAATAAAGGTGTTTACAAAATCCCGTGGTCGTGTGGTTTGGTATATATCAGCGAAACGGAACGCTCTGTAAAAACTCGTCTAACAGAGCACGAACGTTGCGTTAGAACACGCCTTCCAACGAATTCAACAATCGCTGAGCACTATCTAGACACTGGCCACCAGATATTTTTCAGTGCAACTTCATTACTTTGTAATTCTGCACACTATTACAATCGAAAAATCATGGAGTCCATCGAAATCTTTAAACATCCCAAAATGTAAATAGGGACACAGGTTACCCCTTCCAAAACATATGGAAACCCGTCATCCGTAACGATCCATGCTCGTCCATGAACCTAGTGGAGGAGATAAAAATAGGAACAAAGATAAGATCCCAAGTGATGGTGGGATTCTTGGATATCGAAAAAGCGTCCGACAAGGTTTGGTGTGAAGGACTTAATTTACAAAATGACGGATATTGGCATACCGCGAAAGTGGACGAAACTGGTACAAAATTGGTGCTCACGAAGAAGCTTCCAGGTTAAAATAAATGACAGCCTATCATCAACCAGAATAGCACATCAGGACCTCCCACATCTTTGTCTGGGACCTTCCCAAATTCCATCTAATGCAAGTACCAAGGACATTACAGTTCGCAGACGACACGGCGATCATTGCAAGAGCACCCTTCGAGGAAGCAGTTATCAAGAAACTGAGTATGGGCCTTCGCGAAATGAAGAGCTACACAGACAAATGAAACATCAAGATAAACAAGGAAAAAACGGAAATAATACACTTCTCCAAGAAAAGGACCAGATCCTCGACTTTCCGTTGGGACAACAAACTAATAAAAATCGCGCGCAGAGGAAATTATCTAGGTATAGAGCTGGACCATAAATTGAATTTTGTACCACACGCCAAAAAGAGAGCGGCACTAGCAAAAATTAGAGTAGCAAAGCTGTACCCGATCCTAAAAGAAACCAGCGGGTTATCGCAAGGATCCAGAATGACCACCCTTAGAACGATAGCAAACCCTACGGCCACCTATAGCCACGAAATATGGATAAAGGGTAACCCGAAGGTAAAGGAGATAATGGAGAAAACACAAGTCCTGTTGGCAAGAAGATGTACTGGGATCAGGAACATAGAGCTGCGGAAGGATTTGAGACTGGAGGAAGTCCACGAAAGAGCGGAGATAAGAAGACAAAGGGTCATTCTCAGAATGAAGTCCCACCAGTCAGAGTCAATAAGATCGCTCTACAAAAGATTATATCAAGACGAGGAGCTAGACATGGTCTAACCTCCCCACCCCCACCCCCCAGTAAAGATAACTCACACACTTAGCCCAGTCTTTTGAGGTTAAGGCATAAAAGTCACTGCGTCATAGCCTTCTGGCTGCAAACACAGCAAAGGGAAGAAAAAAAAGTTTCTTCGCAGTTGGTTTTCGCCTCTTCACATGCTGAGTTACCGTGATCAAATGCTTCCGGCTCAGTTAGTTTCGCCTCTGGCATGGTTTACACGTTGAGTTACCGTGCTAACTGGGGCCTATCTTTCTCCTGAAGAAGTCCCATACGATTGTGGGCTAAAGGTCGAGTTTATTATTATTATTATTATTTTTAACGACATGACACGATTAGAACCCGGAAAACGTTGTTTCAATAAACATATGAGTGGAAATGGGTCAAAGCTTTGAAGTAGAAAATTCATTAGATTTTATAAATAAAGAAATAATATCAAACTAGAAGATAGGAAAATTTTGGTATCGTCCAATGTTTGTTCACTCTTCCCTAGTGTCCTGATCCCTGAAACCATAGAGTATACATATGATTGAGCACCTAGAGCTCAACAATATTGAAGATGCCTAAATAGTAGAATACAAAAGATTAACGTCACTTATGAATAAATTTGAAACACGTATGAGAGCGGATGCCGCATATTTTCCTAGAATTTGGCTTAGGTACGTAGATATTTTCCCGGTTTTTGATACTAAGAAAAGTAATATACCGGATTTGCTCGCGACCCCTAACTCAAAATTTGAAACCATTAAATTCACAGTACAAGAAGAACTGAACAACCAACTTCCGTTCCTTGATAGTTTAGTGATTAAAAACAACAATAAACTGGAAATTAAGATATAGAGTAAGTATAGAAAGGAAACCAACACTAATAGGTACATTTTGAACGATTCTAACCACTGTAGACAACACAAAATGGCCGAGATTAACTTCTTAATTAAAAGATTAGTTAAATTCCGTCTAAGCAGAAGTAGATATAACAGAGAACTTAGATTCATAAAAGACGTAGTTACTTACAACGGTTCCGCTCCTATAGAAGTCAATCGCATGCTTAAGAAAGTCCAACATACGCTTTACGTAAGAAATTCCACGGCGTTAAGGAAGAAACTAATAATAAGAAATTCGTGAAACTCCACTTTCACAACATGTCGAACAACGAAATTTAGTTCGCTCAGCACACTTAAAAACCTTCCTGGTAATCCTAAAGATAAATCGAAAATGGAGAAAGGGCATTTATAAAATTGCATGTAATGACTCAAAGAACATGTAAGAAATTATCGTACGACCGATTGGACGCATGGAGTGTAGCACAACATATAAACGAAACCGGGCACAGTACTAAATTAGAAGTATTAAATATAAAGTCGCCCCGAGAATTAGATGCGTACGAGACGGTTTACATAAAAAGTAATAAAAACCTGATGAACAGAGAAGATTGACCATTGTTGTACACTGTCCTTTTTGACCTTTTGCAGTAGACTGGCACTTGTTCTGGCCGAGTTTTTCGCGTATCATAGTTTTAAAACGCGTAGGAGATTCAATAAGTACTTATAAACGATTTATTTCTTCTCGGAAGAAGGGAAAGTACATACATGTTATTTTTCCCACGTCGTAGCTTTAAGGCATATAGGAGGTAGAAATAGGCACTTGAAATGAATATATATTTTTTCTAGAAAGTAGGATTGGTACATGCATATTTGCACCGGTTGATGATGAGGATCATTCGTGCCCTCGAAACGGCCGTCCCGGACTAATTATTATATATTGCTATATAATAAATTAAACTTGTGTGGGGTGGAGGTTACCGATAGTTATGTGTTGTTTACCGATGGATTTTATTATAACAATGATCCAAAAAGAGCGTTGATGGGTTACCACACATTGTGTTAAAATGAATAAACTTTTTATCGGAGTATGTTCGTTACAAAAAACCTAAAACATAACTTTGTTTTCACTGACGAGACCTGGATCTTTCAAGAGAGCACCGTGGCACGATCTTAGGAAGATGACGATGTAAGAAGTGAACGTACACGGAAAGATGGTAGAAAAAGGTGCTAAACACAAATTTTTACCAATATGATTTTTTATCGATATTTGTTCTAGATTCATTGGATTACATCCTGCAAATTCTGATGGCTTTATTGATGGTGCTGGATTGGTATTTCCATCGGTGACCTCCACTGGTGATTACCATGGGGAAATGAATAGAGCCTACTACACTCCGCCAAAAAAGTATCGCATAAACTAAAAAAGGGCATTTATAAACCAAGATATTTTTATACGTTCACAAAAAGTTTGCCTCGTGTATGTGAACTATAAAAACACTAACAGAATCATGGAACATAGCTTCTTTACTTCTTTTTTTTCTAAAAGAACATATTTACAAAAATGCATATGTGTAAGGTTTGTTTAGTTGTTTATTGAAAGTCTTCCTATACGGACAAATTTTAAAGTGCGAAGTCAGAGTTCTGTACCAACGCTTTTAAAACTAAAATGAGCAATTTAACTTCAGAACAAGTGGCTGCTATAGTTGCTTTAATCGAAGATGGACGATCTCAAGCATACGTTGCTAATTTGATGAACATCAATCAGTCAAGTGTTTCTAGAGCCGTAGCCAGATATAGGGAAACAGGCAATTACAGTAGAAGACCTGTACCAGGTCGTCCAAGATGTTCTACTCGCCAAGATGACCGCTATTAACTACTACAAGCATTACGTCGAAGACATGTAACTGCGAGACAATTGCAGAACGACTTGGCTAGTCAGAAATACTCGTGTGAGTACTCGAAACTATTCGGAATAGGTTACGACAGAGTGGATTAAGAGCTAGAGTAGCTGTAACAGCCCCTCGTCTCACAATGAACCACCGAGTGACTCGCTTAAGGTTTACCAGAGAACATGTAAATTGGAACATTAATGACTGGGCCAATATACTCTTCACAGGTGAGTCAAGATTTGGTTTTTACACCTCAGATAGGCGTATCTCAGTGTACAGACGAGACGGTGAGCACTATTCGCAGTGTAATATCAGACCTAGACCTAATTTCGCTGGTGGCTCTATTATGGTTTGGGGAGGCATCTGTTTAACCGGTCGTACAGAGTTAGTACCAGTAGACAGAGGTACACTGACTGCCCACAGGTATATAACGGACATTTTAGAAGAACATGTAGTACCATATGCGCCAATTATAGGAAACGAATTCATGTTAATGTACGACCGCATGTTGCAATAATCGTCCAGGAATATCTTAACGATGTTGGTGTTCCAGTTTTAGATTGGCCTGCGGTAAGTCCGGACATGAACCCTATCGAGCACGTGTGGGACCTCCTTCACAGACGGATACGAACCCAAAATGTTGCCCCAGCGGACCTGCATGGACTAGAAAATGCTCTGCGTGACGAGTGGGAGAATTTGGATCAGGCTTATATACGGAGGTTAATCGAATCTCTGCCAAACCGTATGCGAGCGGTCATAAGAGCCAGAGGTGGCAATACTCAGTATTAAAAGCTACTGTTATGACATTTTTCTTTCCAAAATTATAATTTCTTGTTTTAATAAAAATCTCAAGTATGAGTTCTTGTTTTTATTTGGCCTGTATTTTATTTAAACAATCATAGAAATTATATCTTAGAGCGCATTAAAGTATATTTACAACTTTATGCTACAAACAAAGATTATGCGATACTTTTATGATTCAAAACTAAATTATGCGATACTTTTTGGCGGAGTGTATTTACAATGTTTTGAACATCAGCTACTCCTCCAATTAGAGACCCCATCTGTAATAGTCCTACATAATGCGTTGTACCACACAACAATTTTAAACAAATCACCTAACTGCATCATCCACTAAAGCAGAAATTCAGGAGTGGGTTACGAAAAAGAACATAACCTAGAATGCAGATGTGGTAAAAATTCAATTACTTGATTTACTTAAAAAATAAGTACATTTTATTAAATCGTCTTATAACTTTACCCGTAATTTTGCATACACAAAAACAAAACCTGTATATGAAATTGATAAGTTTGCAGAGAAATGTTGTGTTATAATATCGCTATTACCTATTAAGACAATTATTAATATTAGAATAATATTCATTTCAAGTTTTAGTTTAGTTTCTAGAATTTTGTATCTGCGCCACCCATGTAACGGCGCGGTGGGAAGAAGCGCGGTAAGGATAGATTGTTGCACCGCTCTTTGGAGATTCAGTAGCCATGGAAATGTACCCGGGAGACCATTGCGCTTTTTGCGTACGCGCCTATTATCGCAATGGTGATTCGATGGTCATAGCTCAACGTCTATATCGTGCAGAATTTAACGTACGGGACGCACCGAAGGACGATATCATCAGAAAATGGATTCGAATGTTTGAAAGTACCGGTTCGACTGTACAAATTAACAAGCCAGGTCGCACGCGCTTTGTTCGAAGCCAATAAACGATTGAAGAAGTAAGTTTCAGTACTTGAAAATCCGTCTGTCAGTGCGCAAACGCAGTCAAGAACTTAACATTAGAAAATCGTCGTTGCACAAAATTTTGAAGCAACATTTACATCTTACAGCCTATAAAATTCAGTTTGTTCAAAAGCTTAACGTTACTGACTATCCTCTACCACTGAATTTTGCAAATGAAATGCTTCAACGTTTCCCAATGTTCGATAACATTATGTTCAGTGACGAAGCGAACTTTCACCTAAATGGTCACATAAACAAGCACAACTGCCGCTACTGGGCCAACGAAAATCCAAGACAGAAACACAAACGACCACTAGATAGTCCAAAAGTTATTGTGTGGGCTGCCAAGTCTGGTGAGGGCATCATTGGGCCTTATTTTTTGGAGACCGGCGGGGCGAACATTTACTAACTTTTTGGGTTCACAACTGCAGGTGTTTGAATGTTTTAACTAGAAAACATGGTTTCAACAAGACGGCGAGACTCTCCACACCTCAAACCAATCACTTGCCAACTTTTCCGGAAAAAGTGATCTCTCGTCAAGGCACCATCAATTGGCCTCCCCGAAGCCCCGATCTTACACCCCTGGATTACTTCTTATGGGGATACCTTAAAGAGAAAGTGTATGCAAACAGACCACAAACTCTACTGCAGTTGAAGCACAATATCCACGCTGAAATGGCAGCCGTTTCCAGAGATATGTAGAAGCGTGATAGCAAATTTACGTGTTCGGTTAGCGGAGTGCCAGCAGCGCGAGAGTCAACATTTGGACAACATAATCTTAGGAGCTCAACTCTCTAAAACTTTTTCTAACGATTAAAAATAAAAAAAAATTCTGACGTAGTGTTTTTTTTTATTGAATTTACAAATACCCCCTACCCTTTCTGGACACCTTGTATTTGTCATTGGTTCTGTACATTTTTTCAGTTAGTATTCATCATTCAGTTTAAATGCTTATTGCATATCGTAAACTTCCTTCAGAAACCTTGTAAATTATTTATCAAAACGGATATTTCCGAATATTCCGAAGCGGTAAATATTTGAGTAAATATCCCTTTCTAGAAATATCATTGAGTAACAAGATCATAACAATAGTCATAAAGTTCTGCGTCTCCCACCATGTCACAGAATATCTCGGGTATGGCGAAAAAATATTACACTCGAGGCCGCGCAATTGACAATGCAGTCAGTTTGGCTGTAAGCCCTTAACAGGATAACCCTAGATAATTGGAAAAATACAGTAGAGCATACGGAGAAAGAAATACAGAAATGGTGGGTTAGGGAGTTGGGAAATGACCAGGAAGAAATTGGAAAATTTATTATCCACGTCGATTCGGAGAGTGTCACTAAAGAAATTGTAAAGTTGTGATATAAAGTGTTCAATGAATTTAATTTCTTTCTAAATATGCTTTCATGTGCTTTCGAAATACAATTTGCCATTAAATATTTACATACAATGAATGTAGCATGAAAAAATGCCGGTTAAACGCTATATAGAAAAAAGATATTAAATACTTTCTGAAGTGTTATTGTTTGAATGCGTCCAATTTAAAAAAATATTTAACATGACCGAAACTATTTGTCAAGTTGAAGTTTGTTTATGTGTTGAAAATGTACAACATAGCGTCAACGTCATTAATGACGTGCAATGATTCGTTCCCTGAAAGACCTTTATAAAACAGAATCGAATCGGCACCATCTCGGACCCCGGAGAAGAGATTTTAAGAGGGATGGAAATCCTGGAAGGAAGAATAGAAGAAAAGAATAAGATAGTCCAAGAAATTCTGGCCGAAATCAGAAGAGAACGCGACGAACTTAACGAACTAAAGAAAAGGTGGACGGCGGTACAGGAAGAGAGTGGATTTGAAGTAAAGAAAACGAAGAAGAGAAAAACGAAGGGAACCGGAAACGGAGAAGATAACGGCACGCAAAGGAGCAAGGAAAGCCAAAAGAGGGAGAGAAAACAGAGCTGGCCCGGAGAAGAGTCCGGAAGATACCGGCGGACCTCAGAAGGGAAAGGAAAGGGGAAGGAAGATGAAGATGAAACAAGGGAGCAAATAAGATACACACAGAAGTGGGAGACGGACTCAGAAGATGGAAAAGGAGCAGAGATGCTGACAGATGAAGTGACCACAAGGGAAAAAGACCGCCCCCCCCCATTGTTCTGAGGGAGGAGGGAAAACTAAACCTGATAAGAAGAGAGGCTGAGGCGAATGAAATAGAGATAACGGGGTGTAGAAACACCAGAGAGGGAGTCAAGATCTTTACAAAAAGCCCCAAAGACTTCAGGAAATTAAGAAGCCTGTTGGAGGGTAAGAAGGTGCAAATACACACCTACAGCCTACGGGAGGAGAAAGCATTAAAAGTGGTGATAAGAGGCATTTCGCGAGAAATTAGTTTAGAAGTAGAGGAAGATCTAACAAGTAGAGGATTCCCGGTAATCTCGACCACGAGAATGAAGAGGTTCAAAGAGGAGATGCCGATGATCATGGTGAACTTGACAAAGAACGAAGAAGGAAAGAGAATCTTCGACATCAGCGAGGCAGCAGGAATGAGGGTAAAGGTAGAGGCCAAAAGGAAACCTACGTCCACAAACCAATGCTTTAGATGCCAGCTATACGGGCACGTACAATCCAGATGCACAGCAAATTATAAGTGCGTCAGGTGCGCGGGAGAGCACCCGTCCTTCGAGTGCCCCTATAAAAACAAGAAGTTCCAAGCCAAATGTGCCAATTGTGAAGGACCACATCATGCCGCGAGCCGAGAATGCCCGGAGCACCCAATCAAGATTCGAGAAAAGAAGGAAGAGAGGAAAAAAAAGCTGGATCAAGCTACCAGAAGGGAGGGAACATCCTACGCGGAAGCCATAGGGAAAAGAGAAGGGGACAACAAAACTAAGAAAGATCAACCGAGTTCCAGGAACTGGCGGAAGAAATCATCCAACTGATGCCGTCCATTAAAAAACTAGTTGATGGATAAACAACCAGAAAAACAAACAAACAAAAACGAGGGGCTAAAAATAGTGTCATGGAACGCCAACGGGATACGAACCAAAAAGGACGAAGTAGGCGGCGCGGCACATCCAGAGACGTCATTCGTGTCCTAGGATACAAGGGTTGGCAACACACCTTTAAACAACGAGGAAGCAAAAGCAAGGCCCTCATCCAACCAATCATTATGGGATGAGAGCACAGGAGGAGGCTGGTTCATTGCCGGAAGGCAGAAAAACCAGAAAAGGGAAGAAAAGAAAAAAAAAAGGCACCACCAAATGCAAGCAAGTAAGAAACGAAATCTAGATTGACCTAGCTACGGGAGACAACTACAGAAAATATACATCTGTTCGACAAAGAATATCAGTTTTACACATATCGGCTACGTAGTGAGAAAAACTGGAGGTTGTTTTAATCAGTTACGCAAGAAATAGGAAAAGAAGAGGTGGAAGAGGATCTTTTGCAGCAAAAGTACCATGCATCGAAACCGGCACGAATGAACGGTAAAAAACAGAAACCGCACCTCTGGTACTCATCGAAATCGATAGGGAATACAAATGAATCGACTAGTATTAAAAGGCACTAACTCCAAAAATGGTCGTTTTTGAGCTATACATGTTAACGTACATTTTGAGGGTCGCTCCATCGATTGGTAATGAAAGGAACCATGTCCCATTATCCATTTTGTCACAAACTTCATCGCTTGTAGGATGTTCAATATTAAAAGGAACTATGTCCTGGAGTTAGTTCGTTTTAAATCTGTATGGTTGGTATCTATACGTCATAGAGTGGTACACTAGCATCGCCGCCAAATTTTCTGACAATTTTATAGTTCACATAACATGTTTACTTGCATCTTGGTTGCATTGACTTTATTATTGCTATCTAAATAATATTGTGCTCCTATTAAGTGTTAAGTTAATTATTTAGTTATCATGGAAGAAGAACAAAACAATGAAACCATCGGCAGGGGAAAGAACCGTACTCGAAAGCCAGACACATGGAAACAAAACGTACGAAAATTTAAGAAATTGCAAGGTGAAAGATATACAAACTACAAAGGGGAAACTGTGGAGAAGAAGGTTATTGTGCTTCCAATCTGTAGGCATGTAAAGTTTTCCTCTATTACACTACTTGACTTTAACAATCTTGTTCTTTTTTAGTTGTAAGAAGAAATGTTATTCTAACTTTACTAAAGACAGCCAAGTGACGATACTGTCAACCTTTCTTCAACTACCTTCCAAAAACGAACAAGATTTACATCTCCAACTCATAGAAGCATTCCCAGTAAAACGTCGAAGAGGAAAACACGAAACGCGACATGCTAGTTTTAAATTTTTTGTGTTGTTTGGGAATGAACGGATTAATATATGCAGAAAAGCATTTATCAGCCTTCATGTTGTTACCCAAAAGCGTGTTTTTCGTTTGTGTACTTTGTTGAGAGAAGGAGTTACTCCGCAGGATAGACGGGGTTTTAACCTAAAATCGCATGCTATGCCTGGCGACATATGTAAACTGATTTATGACCATATTAAATGCTTTCCAACCAAAACAACACACTATAGATCAAATCCTGTGGAATACCTAGATGCGCGGTTAAATGTAAAGACCATGTACAAACTTTTTAAGTCCAAATATCCTGATGTTAAAGTCAAGTATACCTTTTACTTGCAATATTTTAATGAAAATTTCAATTTACGCTTTGGTAGACCTCAAATTGATGTTTGTTCCAAATGTGAGGAACTTGAAACAAAACTAAACAATCCAGACCTAGTCCAAACGGTGAAACGAGCCACTCAGTCGGAGTTGGAAGCCCACAAAAGACGAAGTAAAAAGTTCTATAGTGAACTGAAAAAGGCTAGAGAACTATGTCAGTCAGACAGTAGTGTTTGCGGCCTTGTTTTTGACTATATGCAAAACTTGCCATTACCGGCTATTCCTGTTCAGGAAATATTTTACCTACAGCAGGTTTGGGTGTATGCGTTTTGCGTAACAAATCTAAGAGATAATTCATCCCGAGTGTACGTATATTCCGAAGCAGAGGAGAAAAAGGGGGACAACGAAGTATGCAGTTTTATGTATGATTACATTAGAGAATGCGTTCCAGATTCTGCCAGGAAGCTGCTCCTATTTTCGGATTCATGCCCAGGGCAAAACAGGAATCATACCTTTATTCGATTTTGTCTTGGCTTGGTGGAGTCCAAACGATTTGAAAGCGTGGTCCACCGATCTCCCATACGGAGAGATTCTTTCTTAGACTGCGACCGCACATTTGGAAAATTTAAAAGTAGCACCAAGAGAGTTGATCGCATATACCATCCCATGGATTATGTGGAACTAATGGTAAATGCACAAACTAAAGTTACCGTAAAGACAATCACGGCAAAGGATATTTATAACTTCAACATGTGGTGGCCATCACTATATAAAAAAACTTGTCTGTCCGTAGACAGATTCGGAAGGAGTGTTCCTCGGGATCAGAAGCAATCTTTCACTCCTGCCTCTTTCAGAGAGTATACATACCTCACTTCCGGTTTATTGCAAGTAGCTATCTTTATAGGAGGATTAGTAAGACACACGTTTAACTTACGCCAACCAGGTGTTCGCCCTGATAGCTCCCAGTTGTTTGAAAGATTGGTGCCGGCATATCCCGAAGGAAAGATACCAATTAAAGCCTATAAGGTAAATGCTGTTGAAGATCAGATTCGGTATCAAGGATCAAGATTCGGTACATACCAGAAAAAGGTCAACGTTCACAAGCCTATTATAAAGCCTTTGATATCTTGAATGGCCGACTACTACTGGAAGAGGTGATAATGAAGAGGATTAATTTCTTAGTTTGATTTTCCATAGAATTTTCTGTTATTTTCTAACTAATGTACCATTCCTGAGTTTACTTATGTTGGAAGAAATGACATTCCCCTTCTTGCTGATAGGTGGCGCACGTAGAAAAGTTGAATAGATAGACAAGAAGGTAAAAGAGAGAAAAAGGTGTGTCACGTTTATGTAACTATAAATATGTTGTAAAAGTAAAAAAATAAATAAGTAAGAAACAAGAAAGACTGGAACATTTAATTAACAACTTATTAAGTATTTCAACTACTTGGCTTGATATTATTGTCTTTTAGATTCCTAAACTCCGTCCTAACATTAAACAGTATTAAAAGGAACTAACTCCGCAACTTTTTTTTTAATTTACATGCTCCCATATGGTCTCAAGTACGTGTATCAGGCATTAATAACACTATGCTGGGCTTGAGCTATTACTGTTAGACCTCAGAATCATTTAAATATTACGTTAATAAAGAAAAATAATGTTTTTGTGGTTTTCTCAAAATTGAAGTTTCTGGAGTTAGTTCCTTTCTAGAATGACCAATTCAAATCTATCTACAACCTGAACCACGTACAGTGGCGTATATATGAAATATATACGCCACTGTATATGAAATAGAACTGCACTACATCATCGCGTATAACCCTAACAGTAATAGTCCAATAGAAAGGTTCCACTCGACCATAATAGAAGGCATTACAACTTTAAGAGAAGAAAAACCCACCCTACATATAACCGACCTAATGAATTTAGCCATATTATCCTATAATAGTATCGTACACTCGTCCACCGATTACACCCCCTTTCAAATTGCTAAAGGACGGCTAGATTTTAGGAATCCATTTGAGTTAACGAGAAATTAACAAATTTTTAATTATATAATTGAACATACACAGATGCAAGAACTATTATCCGGACAAGTATCCGAAAAACTGAAACAAAAGCAACAATAAACATTAAAACGCGAAAACCCATGTTCCCAAACAGGCAACCCATGTACGCCAAAAACAACAATAAAACACAAGAAGACCAACAACCCTATGTCAAATTAGACAAACCTAGTATCGTTCAAGACAATAAGGTAATAGCAAACGATAAGATACTCCACCAAAGACAATTAAAGCCACAGATGAAATTAATTGTTTCAGGGCAACATCATGTCGGCAGCGACGACACTGATTCTGATTTTGATATCCCTTTATCCAATCTACGTGATCCAAATAGATGCACAAAAAAAGCCTATCCTTCCCCTACAATTAGACAAAGCCCGAGTAATTGAAAACGAACACATATTTTTGTATCATGTAAACATTACCGTACCTATCACTTTTCATTGTTACTTTCACAGAAACTAGACATAGCAAATGTAATAAACAATGAAATTCACCTCGCGATATCTAGTGTGTACAACATCCGCCACAAAAGAGCGCTTATCGGCACGACGTCGAAATATTTATTCGGTATGATGGATTTGCATGACAGACTATATTAACAAATACTTCGAAACGATAAATAAGAACGAGCTCAAACTGCAAAATTCACTTTCTAAACAACAAACGATACTAAAAGAAATTGTTAACAAATATACTACAATATTCGAAAATATTCAGGAGAACCAAAGCAAAATACTTATCCACCCAAATCACCTAATCAAGAATGACCAATTACTACAGGAACAAAGAGAGATCCTGTCGCTGAGCTTAACTGTAGACAAACTTGTATTCAAATTGCAATTGCTTTTAGACATTATAAGTAATTTGCAAACAACCTTAACCTTTACCAATCTACACACATTGCATACGTCAATAATACAAACTCGTGAGACCAAAAACATACTAAGAATTTGCTAATCGCTAAGCAAATACGGTCCTGGACACTTACCAGAATTATCACGCCATTCATTATTATTCACTCTTTTCCGCAAGTTTTGTAATCGCTGATGACATAATACTATTCAAAATATATGTACCGATAGTGACAAAACCCTACAACTATTTGCATTTCTTCCCTGTATACATAAACAACGATACGATTATCCCAGAATCTCCCTATCTACTATTCGACGATGACAACTATTGGAACTCGGAAAGAGGATGAAAACGTTTACCTCTGTAAGCAAGAGTATTTGACGAAAGGAGGTCCATGCCTAAAAGCTATTATTATCCATGCAATTAATAACTGTCCAATTACAACTGCTACATTTACGAAAACGCTAATTCAAAAAATTAGTTCCACGAAGATATTGGTCAACCCCAAGGAACCCACAACCATCCATTCTACATGTCCCCAAGACCATCAATAATCAACTTAAACAACTGCAACATTGAAATTGGAAAAGAAACGTTCGCGCCAAGCAGCAACCTGCCAGAAGAAAATATCTTCGCACTACCAGAACTGAATATTAGCCTATCTCTCAGATCCACGCGGGAACCGTTGTGGATATCCCCTATTGACCAAAAGGATATCAAACGCATCAAGATGTTGGCGAATAACTTAGCAACAGACCGCGTATAATCTATTCATGCTTCACCACACTCGAGGGTTAACAGCATGTTCCTCATGACATTGGTTGCAGTCATACTTGGTGCACTTGGATATCATACCTGGAAGAACTTAGACTGGGACGCTGCAGTAGGAGACACCGAGATGTCGGAAATTAAAACCTCCGAGCCATCTGCGGACTCCTTGATCACTCGTCCTAAGGTGGGAGGAATTATATTTAGAAAGTATACCTGAGCTTCTTAGAAAACATATTTTCCTTATATATCTTAATTGCAACCTTGTTATTTTGTATAAAAACCCCAAAAAAGACAGAATAAATGAATAGTATTGTTCGAGACACAGTTGTGTACGTACGTATTCCCAGACTTGTCTTGTCGAGTTTTTAAAAACCCCAAGTTAAAGTGTGGCAACGAAATTAATCGAACGAGAGTGTATCGGACGCCATGGTTTAAGCGAGAAATCGATTTAATTCGAAATCAACCTGAAAAATAACGCCAATACCCAACTTGTATTCATCCTTGCAAATGAAATTTTTATCAAGTTCTCATCAAACACGAACACCGCACGTTAACTTAGTCGGTACTACAAATATTTTACTCAGAACATTAAAAAGAAGCCAAAACATCTACGAAGCAACATACAATAGAGTATCAAAGGAAAAAATTGTTGCAAATAACGTGTGACCTAAAGGTAGAATCCAACATCTTAACGACGAAACTAAACAGCCTATAAAAAAATGTTAGAGGAAAAATTTGTGGTAAATAACGCTCATAGAACACAAAAAAAATACGGGGTTCTATTCCCACCCTTAACGATATTATCCTCCGTGACCTAAAGGTAGAATCCAACATCCTAACCACAAAATTAAACAAATTATGAGTTTTATAAAAACATGTAAGCACACTCAAAGATAGATAGGAGTTATAGTTCTTAATTTAGAATGAATCTGTGTTAAAATCATCGTGTTACAAAGTTGAGTTAAAGGTATTACTAACAAGTTTCCAAAAGCCGCTTCCATTAAAGTGATTGTTCCCAAGCTTAATTTAAATTTGTATCGTCCTTAAATTTCAATTGTTTATCGTCCTTGCGTGTTTTGCATGTTAGCAATATCTCGAGTTTAGAGGATTTACCTTCCTTACCCTAAATAGTTTATCTTCTGGAAGGGAATCCCCATTCTTTATGAACTTGATTCGTACTATATAAAGCAAGACTAGAGAGCAAGCTATAACTATACCTCTATATAGCTATAGCAAGCTATATAGAGGTTTGGTCTCTATTGAAAGTCCAATTGAAAGTTAGCCGTGTTTTCTATTTGTGACGTTTGCCACCTGTGACTTTATTACTCTAGCTCGCCGTAAAAAAAATATGAAAAATTCTGGCTTCCGCGGCAGGAGTGCGCCACTCATTCTGTTCACAAACGTCCTTCGCTAACCTTGCCATAGGCAACCAAGATTCGCCACCCGTAAAAACGCTAAAAAAGAATTTCAAAACTTTCAATGAGTGAGAGAGAAGATAAGCTTCGTTAATTCAAGAAAAAAAGAAAACATTATCCGATAAGCTTCAAACAAATTGCAAAATATTTTGGAAACGGGATTCTAAACTATATTTCATGTGTCACTTTGAAACTTGTAACCAGACAATGCGTCAGAGTCACGTTATGTAGCCATATTAGCTTTCTTCTTCTAATTCTTATTAATGATGTTTTTTTATGTGACCAACAACCAAGGAATTGTTAACTGAATGAAAGTCTTTTCCCTCCATGTTATGGAGCAAAATGCTGCTAAATTATATATATAGTAGAAATTAACAAGCTTTCGGTATATCTGAACGATTTCAAAATTATTTTTGTAATTTAAGTTCTTTTGATAAATAACCCTTTATTTCACCTCTGCAGTTTAATCCCTTTGCGTATTCCTCATAAGCGTGATAACGCATGTGCATATATCCAACCTGAAACCCAATACCTCGCTCCAGCCGAAAGAGAGGTTCAGTATGTTCAATGGAATCTTTTAAAAGGAGGCACGAAGATTACCAACAATGAATGTTGCTGGCAAAATAAGGAAATCTATCCAGTCACGCATCATCCTAAGTGTAAAGTTTTACTTATTTCTTCGTATCATTTCCGGATACCAGGGTGTAGTAACACCCCCGTATTTAAAGGCAACCTCAGGATATGGCATGAAGTTCTAATTACCTATGAATCTATGTTCTCATTAGAAACATAGGCATCCTCTAGCCAGGCAAATTCTGCAGTTAATTCAAAAAATTCTCATTTGACCACAATTTCCAAGGTCACAACTGAATATCATAATTTCATTCCTAGTGTTCCCATCCTCAAGGACGACAGTTGCACTGAGCATCGCATAAACTCTAACCTAGAGTTATATTACTTACAGCCCATACACTTCACTAGTGTGCGACTAGACGATTTGAAAGTTATATCTCACCAGCTAGAGAGTCTTAATGCTTGCAGCAACCAGGATCTAAACCAACCTTAGTATTAGTACCATTGGGCTATGGCACAAATGCATTCAACCACTGCGACCTTAGTAACAAAATGTCCTTATATGTGTACAGGCTCTTAATAAACTGTAATATTACTCTAGGATTTTCATCCTTCAATTCAGTAAAACCTTATTTGACTAAATAGGCGAACTACCCAACATTGTAAGATTGGTAATTAGTTACAAGATTCTCAAAATACTGTAGTCATTTGACTTGTGAAGACCGTCTAGGATGCTTGGTGAAGGTCTACATCCAATGTCACAAGCAGAACACTCCCCTGTACAGTCCCAGTGGTAGGAGCGTCCCAATGGTAAGCAACGTAAAACAACTGGTCTCAACTTTCTAACTATCCTTGTGCCACCGTTACACTGAAACAAGATTTTACAATTTATTTACAAAAAAGTACGCCATAACAGGAATGTTAAACAACATTTAACTTAAATTACTAGTAAACATATAATTAAAGAGTCCAAACGATGTGCCCGACCAGTAGCATATTTCTGCAACAATGTAAACATGTTAGGTAAGTTATTTATGTTTTTTCTTAACGTTTTGTAAAGTGATTCAATATATTTATTTTTAAATAAGCGCACTGTTATTCTGGTAAACTCTCCACGCAACGCCAATGCTCGGGCACATCGTTTGGACTCTTTACATATAATCCTTTTCAAAGCAAAAAGACAACATTAGACGTGCAAGCAATAAAATAAACATTTTAGTTTTGTTAAGATACAAAAAATATACAGCTGGAAAGAATGCATTACAAAAAAGAAACAATAATAGAGTATGTCTATATTATTTCAAATTTCGAGTTTCTTTTACCTTTCGTTTTTTGTTTTTTCTAATACTACTACTTTATTTTTGATGTAGGAACGCAACTGAAGTTAGGATTCTATACCAATATCGAAAAGATTTCATGTAATAAATGGAACAAATAAAAGGGCAATAAAAATCAAATAAAGTAATAAATCTTAGTTCTAAATTTAGCTTAATTGCTACGTTATAATTCTGTATGCCTCCGAGTTTAAACAGGGATTAAAATAATAAATCCTCCTTAACAAATAAATAATTTGGACAATCCGAACAAGTAGAATTGGCACAACCTTACGATGTTAAGAAAATCAGAGTTATGCCTTTCCGATTTTTTAAATAATTCTTTGGATGCACATAGCTCTCTTACTGTACAATATTTATGTAGTTACATACAGGATTAGTTAAAAATATGAAAACTGCGATTTTTTGTCAATATTCATTTTAGGAAATTATGTTCGATATAAAAGTTTGCTATGAAATTTTTATCTACATTTGAGAATATTTGATTTTTTCCAATTCTTTTCAATTGTAATTTGTTTTAATGGGAATTCGTAAATTTTAATGTATTCACTCCATAAAGCATTCTTTCTGTTTCAATAATATTCTTGTATTTAATAACACGAAAATGGCGAATCAAGAAATTAATAAATGTTATGCCTTGTATCTCTTCCGTTAAATCGTACACATTATATAAGTTATGCATAATAAAGTTTATACTTTTCACTTTTTTTTTAAATTCAGACGACCGATGACTGATAAGACATAAAAATGCTGTAACAAATTTTTATAATGAACATAATTTTGTAAAATAAATTTTAATGACGGTAATCGCCGTCTCCATACTTTTAATTGCCCCTGTATGTATGAGTTGACTGCCGTATTAAAAAAAAATTAAGTAGAGCAAAAGGTATTATTCCATTATTTTATTTTCAGCATTTATTTGCGCTATTATCGCTCTTTGAGTTCAAGCCGCCTTGAAATAGACAGTTTCGAGTAAGGTTTAGCCGGTGCTTCCCCGACTGGTGCTAGTTGGTTTTCGCTTATAATCTTAGAATCAAATCAGTTGTTAAAATACCTAGTATGAGTTTAAAAATAACCTTATATTATTTAAATGAATTTCTCTTATTTTAGCTTGCTGTTTGAATAGTTAAAACTAATTTTAATTATAAAAAAAAATCGGGAATAAAAATAAAAATAAATGAGTCTATCTAGTTTGAGGAGCAACAAATTGCATGCGACACTAACGCTCTAGTTCTTGACAATTATTATCAAGATATTATTATTATATTATTGTCAATTTTCAACTTTGCGTAGGCTCTCTATAATACGTATAGTACTACATATTACTACATAATAAATAAACTTGTGTAGTGCGGAGGTGCCGATACTTCTGTGTTTTTTACATTTAGATATGCCTAAAATTTACATTTTTAAGTCTTGCAGAAAGATTTTCATTAATTTAGAAATTGTAGAAGAGAAGAAGAAATACAAAAATTATGGTCCATTTTCACCATTACCGTTGTTGACGGACTTGTATCCCTCTACCATCTACCTTCCAAGGGTCATATGCCAGAAAAAGAATTTTCTATTACGAATTGAGCTTTCAACCACTAGATGAAACCTTGGTTTCAATAGATAGATACACTGAAGTCTCGCGACGAGATGTGGAGGTGGCGCTGACGGCAGATAACCTCTTTGACGTTTATAACATGACAATATACATATGTGTAGTGTACATATACATATACGTAGCACTAACAGCCACCAGCGAGACAATTATTTTCAGAATCAATTAACGTTTGTGACAAGTTTATATGGTTGGCGGACTTTACTACCTTTAGTATAGATACCTCTAGTCAAAATATTAAATTTACAACAGAAACAACTCACATACGTGAATAACATCCTAATAGTCCCTAGTCTCTATTTTTTTAATTCGGCGTAGTGTTTCTAAGTTGAAGTCCTAAAAAGTAGACAGTTGCTAGTGATATAAGATTGACGCTTAGATCGTGTATTTTTCTGAGTGAATTTGTATTTAATTTTTATCCTTAAATTTGCGTTGTAATAATAAAAAAGGACTTCTGAGAACCAATCGGCTGGAATCTACATTTTTCGTAAATATGAGGGAAATAGCAACTACTTTTGGAAATGAAATATCTACACCGAAAAGGTGAAAAATTTGTTAGCTCGGGACATCTATCTTCGATAGAGAAGTAGAACATATTGAATAAATTCAGTGAATACTTCAAACTGATAACCCTAGAATGAGAATTACTGCTATTGTTGCAAAAATATCAGTGCGATGGGTTGGAGTTATAATACATTACTATCATTATGCATATTATGATTTTATCTTATTTTTAGAAGTGGCATACTCTATTATCTAACGCACCATGTAAGTATACAAGGAGAAAGGAAAAGTTACCCCATCCAAGGAAGCAAATTTTTTGAAGACATTCTTTAATTGCTGATTGCGATGAAATATAAATATATTTCATCGCATATTTTTAATATATTTTTAATATTCATATTTTTAATATATATATATTAAAAATGAACTATACTTGATGAAATGCTGAATGAAATAATGCAGTGGATGATTTGCCACAGATGAGCCGATTCAATGTTGTACAAATTTATGAAAATACTAAATTTCAGATTAATGTCGATATGTTGCCAAATAAAAAAAAAATACCAAACATACTTTGATATGTTGGAATAAGTATAATTATTGTTGTAGATATACAAAGAGATTGAAAAAGTATTTTGATAGAACATAGAACAGAAAGATGATGATATAGTAACATGGAGAAGGAATTTGATAGCAAAGATTATCAGCCAATTTATTATTTCGATGAAACATGGGTAAATGAAGGTCGTACCAAACAAAAAGTTTGAGTAGATGATAATATAAAAAGTTGGCAGCAAGCAATTAAGGACTGCAGTGAAGGGAAGACGTCAGTAGTTCAAGTGAAATGGAAAATGATGGTGAACAGAAGATAATGTAATGTATTAATATCAAGTTATTGTTCAATATGTATGCCCTATATGTAATATTAGTCTAAATTGTTGTTCGCTTGTAAATAATCATATAAAAATAAAAATTATAAAACGATAGAGCACCATTCAGAAACTTCCATTAAAATGGTACCATACATACATAAAATTGAAATCTAGTACGTGTGTATTTGATTAATAAATATGTAATTAACAACATAACTATAACTAATATAAAATCCTAGCTAGTTTTAATTAAAACTGCCGTCAAAAAGTAGCTATGAAAAATGGCAGTGTCTAAACGCGTCCTTTCATTTTACTCCAAATTGAAAAAATAAAGTTTAATTTTTCCTGGAAATTATAAATACACATAATTTAATAATTATTTTCAACTATATAAAATGTAGAGCTGGAGTAAATAGTTGTAACATCGAAAGCTAATTTTTCATTTATAAACTCATATTTTGGAGGCGCAATTTCATAACTGAATATAAATTTTATAAGATATCTACTAAAATCTCTACAATAATAAAGGGGCATATGCATGTAACTAATACAATAGTCTAATAATTGAATCTCCATAAGGTAAGAAATGTAAAAGAAACTTCCTGGAAGGTCATAAAGATATTCAAACAAAATTTACTATATGAAAAACGATTGTTTGATAAAAGTTTATATAAAATCCTACATATTCCTATAATAACATCTAAAAACAGAAATATATATACCTGAATAACATGTTCTATAAAATCGGCTCCATAATTGAGTTTGTTATTATTAATTAGTTAATTGTCAACAATTATGAAGTTTAGATCTTCGAAGGAGTATTTCGTGCGCTCCTAGCCAATCACATATTTTGATTTACGATTCCCTTTAGATCCCGCCCTGTTAATCTTGAAGCACTTTTTTGCTGGAAGAAGATAGTATATAAACATAAAATACAGGAATGATTTTATTTCATAAACCAATAAAGCAAAACTCACCTTTATTAAAAATACCTTCATCGATACCTCTTCTTTTAATTCGGAGATTTATACTGTATTTATTTTGATTTTAAATATATTTCAGGTTTCTAGATCATATTTTCAAATACAAATGCGTACAGGATCAACTAAATTAGTTGTTTCGACCGTATTTAACCTTAAATCAAATAAAGTACGTGTTAGGTGACTGTTAGATATTTTGATTTATTGTCACTACTTACCTATTTGATTTCTTAGGAATGGCCACCATCAGTTAGACGTTAAATGGAAACACAAAGGAGCTGAGAATATCGCAAATAGAAGCATAACACTAGAGAATGTCTAATACAAGCGAACTTGGGTATTTTTTGTACGGCGTCTTATTCCGCCATTGTGTTGTATCAGTATTCAGTATACTAAAGCAGTTACTCCGGAGCAACTCACATGTATGTCACAGTGAACTAACACAGCACTAATGAGGTAACAAATAGAAAAAGGATGGTGAATAAAGTGATGAAACATACTTCTATTCTATTTTCTGTCTCTGTTGCTTTCTGTTAATCTTGTAAGCCGACTTTCATAGATCGTTTTCAACAAAGGATTAACTACTTAATTAAACTTAAAAACTTACAATAGCTTATTAACTGCATTATTATTGTAATTAATAATATGCATTTACTGTAGCGATATTATTATTTTCAAAATTAAAAACTAAAACACAAATTAAACGTTACGTATAAAATTGTATTTTGGTTTACTACCGCACAATTTTTCCGAAAATATGGCGCTAAGCTCCTCGATCTTCTAGTATATTCTATTTTATTGATAGCGCCATCCAACAACTGCGCGCATGAACTAAGGTCCTTGGGATAATGGCGCGTTCAGTAATTGAAGTCAGACTTCTCAGATTAACTGGAAACATTCTTTTATTAAATTCATAGATTGCAGTAGCCACGAGTGAACGCGATCGATGGAAGTAAGTTCGCCCAGCAGAGGTATAACAAATTGAATAACTATATAACTAATCTCAACAGTCATGGTGCGTAGAATCTCTTCAATTGTTTGTTTTAAAGGAATATTAAAGATGATAGTAACAAAATAGAAACATTATTTAATTAGTTTTTTTAACTTAAACAATAAAATATATGAAAACAAAACGATTCTGAAATTTAACATCTCAAGACCGACATCATGGCGTATGCCGAGCTTTCAAGAGGTGCGCCTGTTTAAAACTAAAAATGCCGGATTTAAACTTGCCAGTCGACAAACAGGCTCCCTATTATGTCGGGGCTAAGGGCTTGCACAGGGACTAACGGTGCCGGTGGTTTGTTCTAATTAATTAAGCTAGCAGCTGTTGATATACCTTGGCTTAAAAGTCGATAGGAGACAACCTCAATAAACCACCCCAAAGCCATAAACGGTGGAACAGCTTATGTCAAAGACTTTTTACCTCTCGCGGTATGGCCAAGTAGGACAATCTTAATCGCAAATAAGCGAACTCTGGACACCTGCCAACCTTTTAACAAAGCTTGCCGCCCGCACTGCAAAAAGTCAGCTGTAAGTTTGGTCATATGACGATGAGGCTTAAGAATTTCAAAACGAAGTCTAAACCTCAGGTGACTCAGGAAGTTCAGCAACAAGTCCAAAGAGACACAAGAAAGTCGCAGGAGGTTAGGAGAACGCTGAACAAGAGAACAAAGGACCCAACAGCAAAGGCCAAAAGGAGACCAGGACCTGCTGCCTCTCAAAGGATAGTCAAGCCCGCTACCACAAATTATTAAATATGTGGTCATACAAGCCAACATCCAGCACTGTAAAGCTGCCTCCGACGTACTGGTAAAGGGATTCTCCACTTGTATGACTAGAAATGACAAAAGCAAATGGAATTATTACTTTTTACAGCAACTAGATAGACCCATGTCTATTCGCCTCATGAGAATAGATTCGTGTTGCCTACTGGTGTCCCCAAGAGTCGATAAAACACGAGTCCGTCTAGTCTCTGCAAAAAGGTCATAATTTCATCCGCCTTTGTCCTCTCTAACCATGAGTGACGATCAGGAGTTAGAATGCGCTGTAAACGTTTTTAATAGCCTGCACGCCCATTTAGTTCCATTTAGTTCCGAGTATTTATCTATGGAGCCTCAGAACAAATTTGCTAGGGGAGCATAAAGTGATACACGCTCAAACCCGCGAAGTTATCTTCAATGTGTATAATTATTTTTGTAAAAGTAAAAGCACATCAGTAAACCGGTGTATGAGAGCGAACAATTGAAAAAATAGTTCGGGAGGGACATATGGCGACAAGTCTAGATAAAATAAAATCTTGAAGTTCAAGTAAGAAGAGACTGAGGCAAAAGAATATCAGTAGCTTACCAGAATACCAATTAATAATAGTGCGGGGTGTGATATATGAGTCTTGGATCAAATGAACAATGTGTTACGGTATCGGCTCTACGGCAAAAGATGGAACGTAAACTAGAATGGGAGCGATCGGATACATCGTTAAGAACAATTTTAACGAATTTGGAATTTAAGTTTAGATGCGCACAGAATAAAAGTATTAGTGGAACAAATTAATATACGAATATGAAATTGATTACTTACAAAAAATCAAATATCATAATCAAAAATCAAAGTAAATATACTTTAATGCCCTCTAAGATATAATTTCTATGATTGTTTAAATAAAATACAGGCCAAATAAAAACAAGAACTCATACTTGAGATTTTTATTAAAACAAGAAATTATAATTTTGGAAAGAAAAATGTCATAATAGTAGCTTTTAGTACTGAGTATTGCCACCTCTGGCTCTTATGACCGCTCGCATATGGTTTGGTAGAGATTCGATTAACCTCCGTATATAAGCCTGATCCAAATTCTCCCACTCGTTACGGAGAGCATTTTCTAGTCCATGCAGGTCCACTGGGGCAACATTTTGGGTTCGTATCCGTCTGTGAAGGAGGTCCCACACGTGCTCGATAGGGTTCATGTCCGGACTTACCGCAGGCCAATCTAAAACTGGAATACCAACATCGTTAAGGTATTCCTGGACAATTATTGCAACACGCGGTCGTGCATTATCATGCATTAACATGAATTCGTTTCCTATAATTGGCGCATATGGTACTACATGTTCTTCTAAAATGTCCGTTATATACCTGTGGGCAGTCAGTGTACCTCTGTCTACTAGTACTAACTCTGTACGACCGGTTAAACAGATGCCTCGCCAAACCATAATAGAGCCACCAGCGGAATTAGGTCTAGGTCTGATATTACACTGCGAATAGCGCTCACCGTCTCGTCTGTACACTGAGATACGCCTATCTGAGGTGTAAAGACCAAATCTTGACTCATCTGTGAAGAGTATATTGGCCCAGTCATTAATGTTCCAATTTACATGTTCTCTGGCAAACCTTAAGCGAGCCACTCGGTGGTTCCTAGTGAGATGAGGGGCTGTTACAGCTACTCTAGCTCTTAATCCACTCAGTCGTAATCTATTCCGAATAGTTTGAGTACTCACACGAGTATTTCTAACTCTAGCCAAGTCGTTCTGCAATTGTCTCGCAGTTACATGTCTTCGACGTAATGCTTGTAGTAGTAAATAGCGGTCATCTTGGCTAGTAGAACATCTTGGACGACCTGGTACAGGTCTTCTACTGTAATTGCCTGTTTCCCTATATCTGGCTACGGCTCTAGAAGCACTTGACTGATTGATGTTCATCAAATTAGCAACGTATGCTTGAGATCGTCCATCTTCGATTAAAGCAACTATAGCAAACACTTGTTCTGAAGTTAAATTGCTCGTTTTAGTATTAAAAGCGTTGGTACAGAACTCTGACTACGCACTTTAAAATTTGTCCGTATAGGAAGACTTTCAATAAACAACTGAACAAACCTTACACATATGCATTTTTTAAATGTGTTCTTTTAGAAAAAAAAGTAAAAAAGCTATGTTCCATGATTTTGTTAGTGTTTTTATAGTTCACATACACGAGGCAAACTTTTTGTGAACGTATAAAAATATCTTGGTTTATAAATGCCCTTTTTTAGTTTATGCGATACTTTTTTGGCGGAGTGTATTCATTCATAGTGGTCATACATCTTCCAACATTGGAAACGTTGGAAGTATGGACGGTCTTTTTAAAAACATTTCAAAAGAATCTAAGCTCATAATAGTATACGCCGGTGGAAACATGGGTTTTATCCCTTTGGCTTAATTGGGTTTTTAAAAAAGAAACAAAAATTTTAGTTGCAGATTTATTTAACTCATGCAAATTATTTACATCGTAAAGTTGTTTGACTGGTTCTATGTAATACATTGCTGATATTTTTCTAATTTTACTTATGATAATGATTTTTATCAGGTAAACAATTTAATATACATCATCTTTTGAATCACAATCAAAATTTATTATAATAAATTCTTGGCAATATTCATTTATAATATATTCTTTTCTAATATATTCATTTTCTACATCTTCTACATGTTTACATACACTTGAACCCTCTTCGGCTCTAATCTTCGAAAATTCTTGTTTTACCTCGACTAAATACGACATTTTTGGTCTCTTCATGATAGTAGCCCGTATTTTTTTATAGGGTTCAATTAGAGCTGATACGGTAACAACCCTAAAACGGTAAGTCGCGTTTTTTGGTGCTGATTTTATTGTAGGCCTCACTTTAACTGCAACATTATATGAAAATTATACATACATATATAATTGTTATGTATACCCATAGTGCGCCTGATAATTTCTTCTCCACATTGACCGATAGTAGATTCCGAATAACTTCTGAAAACATTCACTTTCACCGACGAAGAAAGTATTATTTTTTCCATCTTCCATCGCACGGCATAGAGTTGCTCTAGAACCTAGGTCACTTCTTCCACTACTTACAACCTAAAGGAGTCACCTAACATTGAGCCATATCGTTTAATCACGCAGTTAAAAAGCAAAACCCTCCAACGTACTGTACCATGTAAACGGCAACAGGAGAACGTTTCCTTCAGCCCCTACAGAGAATACGGTGCTGCATTAAGTAAGAGCGTCAATAGTAGATGGTAGTAATTAAGCTACAATATTTCCGATGAATAGTTGGGCTTTCGTGCAGGTTGATCGACGGATTTTCAGTTGAGGTTCACGGGAGCCGTTGGGATCGCGATGGGTAGAGGAAAGACACTGCAAACAATATTACTAATTCTTGATACAGTTTGCCACTACAAACATCGGCCATCTTAGGACTAATATTCACATGCGGTGCATTGACAATATTCATAGAATGTATTCTTAGAATATTGTCAAAGAAGATATTCGCGGATCGAACGCTGCGATAAATGACTAGGGCTACCTGATTTATACGCAATGACTACGTATTTAATTAAAAGTAGCCACAACCTCGGGCAGTATCTCGGAAATCTTTGTAAGAACGTATGAGAACAACCCCCTGATTACGGCAGTGGTCATGCCGCAGGACTATCCGCACACGATAAATGTAGTTGATAATATGAAGGTGAAAATCGAGACGCATTGGCGAAATTGATGGGGTAGCTAGCCATGAGCAGACGCTGTATCAGATAAACAAAAACATTTAGATAAACAATATATGTTTGCAAAATAAGGAAAACAATAATAAAAACTTGATTCTAATTGTAACCTGAATGGACAAAAACAGTAAACACATTGTTATAACCTCTGAGAAACTGGAGATATTAAAATTTATTAATAACAGTTCCGGGAGTTTCTTAATGGTATGAATTTTCAGGTTTTTTAATTTCAAACAGTTTTTAAAAGCTAGATAGTTTATTTCACTGTTTGACACAAATGTGTATATAACAAGTCAAGAAAAACGAAAAAAAAATGTTATGGCTATTTATAAGTAGAGCTCCCCAAAGTGCGTGGCAAGTCAGAAGGCGTACCGCCGGGCGTGGCCGGGGGGATATGTAATGTAATATATAAACAAATAACTCGCATCGCATTTCGGTAGTTTATTACCGTATGCGATCGGGTTGTGACGGTATGGCGGACGCGCGCAGTAAGAAACGCCCACAGGCCGACAAAGTGAAAAAGTTCTGTGGAGAATTTCCTGACTTAATATATAATGGAAGTAAGATTATATGTAAAATTTGTAATATACCTCTGATGTGCAATGATAAATATGGCTGTAGAAGACATGTAAATAGTCAGCAACACAAAAATAAAAAACTGGGTGTATCACCGACTGAGGCAACTCAATTTATAATTGGTTTATTTTATATGCTGACTGCGTGTAATTTACCGTTTTCCTTACTCAGGAAGGAACCATTCCGTGAATTTTGGAATAAATATAATCCAGTCTTTGAGTTACCGTCGGAAACAAGCTTAAGGAGATGTGTGCCAAGTGTACGTACCGAAATTGAAAACAGGATCAGATCTGCAATAAAAAATAAACTACTGTGGTTATGCATTGACGAAACGACAGACCGTAAAAAACATTCTATTTTGAATGTGATTGTACGTATACTGGAACCTCGTCAACCTACAAAGGGAATTTTATTAGCTGGTAAAAGACTAAAATCGTGTACTGCCGACGCTATCGAGAGCGTAGTCGTTGATACTTTACAAACATTTGAAATTGCCACTACTCAAGTATTAATTTTCATGACCGATGGTGCCGCGACAATGCGTTGTGTAGGTCGTTCTCTTCAAGAACATTATGGGATGATGTTACATATTACTTGTAAACTTCATGCTCTGCATATTGTCGCTGAAACTATTCGTGCAAATTTCCCTGAGGTAAATGCATTAATAACAAATACGAAACGAGTGTTTCTCAAATCTCCCAAACGTACCAGTGAATTTCATAAACAGTGTCCCGGTATTCCCGAACCACCAGAGCCGATTCTTACGCGTTGGGGGACATGGCTGAAGGCAGCGTTTTATTATTTTAAATACTTCCGGCAAATAAAATCAGTCGTCTTACAATTCAATCCCAACGAATCTGCGGCTATTAAGGAAAGCCAGGATAAATTCCAAGATATTTCCGTTGAAGCAGATTTATAAACCGTTTACAACAATTATAGAGAAGTACTTGAGGCAATAAATAAATTACAAAATAGTGCACTGTCCCTGACGGAGTCAGTACAAATATTAGATGACGTTAATACACTCCTACACTGTATAAATAACAAAAAAAAATGATATCGTTACAAGAAAATTTGAAAGTGTTATGAAGAAAGATACAAATTTTAGCAGGTTAAGACAAGTTTGGGAAGGTAACTCTACTGATCCAGCTAAATTCAAAGATTATTTTAATTACGCGTGTATTACGTCATTAGACGTCGAGCGTTCATTTTCAAGATATAAAAACATTTTTTCAGAACGACGAACATCCTTGAAAGAAACGACTGTGGAAACATTCCTAATGCTTCAGATGTTTGAGAAATCGGATTGCGCTTACGGTAACAGTTTTAATGTGCCTACCTCCTCGTGTGCTGACTATTACTATTTTCCTTGTGCATTAACACCCACTATATTGGATACGGCTAATTACAAAAGTAAGCTTTTTAAAATTCTTTATTTCTTTTGTTTTTATGTACTTTACTTATGTTCCTTATCGACGCCTATGGTGCGCCACGCAGTTGGGGAGCT
>JAIOKQ010000461.1:0-34358 GCA_020654165.1 Oryctes rhinoceros
AAAATCATGGAACATAGCTTTTTTACTTTTTTTTTTTCTAAAAGAACACATTTAGAAAAATGCATATGTGTAAGGTTTGTTCAGTTGTTTATTGAAAGTCTTCCTATACGGACAAATTTGAAAGTGCGAAGTCAGAGTTCTGTACCAACGCTTTTAAAACTAAAATGAGCAATTTAACTTCAGAACAAGTGGCTGCTATAGTTGCTTTAATCGAAGATGGACGATCTCAAGCATACGTTGCTAATTTGATGAACATCAATCAGTCAAGTGTTTCTAGAGCCGTAGCCAGATATAGCGAAACAGGCGATTACAGTAGAAGACCTGTACCAAGTCGTCCAAGATGTTCTACTCGCCAAGATGACCGCTATTTACTACTACAAGCATTACGTCGAAGACATATAACTGCGAGACAATTGCAGAACGACTTGGCTAGAGTCAGAAATACTCGTGTGAGTACTCAAACTATTCGGAATAGGTTACGACAGAGTGGATTAAGAGCTAGAGTAGCTGTAACAGCCTCTCATCTCACTAGGAACCACCGAGTGGCTCGCTTAAGGTTTGCCAGAGAACATGTAAATTGGAACATTAATGACTGGGCCAATATACTCTTCACAGATGAGTCAAGATTTGGTCTTTACACCTCAGATAGGCGTATCTCAGTGTACAGACGAGACGGCGAGCGCTATTTGCAGTGTAATATCAGACCTAGACCTAATTTCGCTGGTGGCTCTATTATGGTTTGGGGATGCATCTGTTTAACAGGTCGTACAGAGTTAGTACCAGTAGACAGAGGTACACTGACTGCCCACAGGTATATAACGGACGTTTTAGAAGAACATGTAGTACTATATGCGCCAATTATAGGAAACGAATTCATGTTAATGCACGATAATGCACGACCGCATGTTACAATAATCGTCCAGGAATACCTTAACGATGCTGGTATTCCAGTTTTAGATTGGCCTGCGGTAAGTCCGGACATGAACCCTATCGAGCACGTGTGGGACCTCCTTCACAGACGGATACGAACCCAAAATGTTGCCCCAGCGGACCTGCATGGACTAGAAAATGCTCTCCGTGACGAGTGGGAGAATTTGGATCAGACTTATATACGGAGGTTAATCGAATCTCTGCCGAATCGTATGCGAGCGGTCATAAGAGCCAGAGGTGGCAATACTCAGTATTAAAAGCTACTGTTATGACATTTTTCTTTCCAACATTATAATTTCTTGTTTTAATAAAAATCTCAAGTATGAGTTCTTGTTTTTATTTGGCCTGTATTTTATTTAAACAATCATAGAAATTATATCTTAGAGCGCATTAAAGTATATTTACAACTTTATGCTACAAACAAAGATTATGCGATACTTTTATGATTCAAAACTAAATTATGCGATACTTTTTTGGCGGAGTGTATATATATATAACTTTCCTAGATTTAGATTCATTGTAATGTGTTCCCTTTTAAAGACTTGTTTGCTACTAGGTCTCGGACTAGTTTAATTGTTTTATTAGCGTTTTTACCTTTTGCAGAAAATGGATTTTCTGCAATTTGGATTTTTTTTTCTTTGTCTTCCGGTTCTTCTTCCTCACTTTCTTTTCGTTCATAGTATTGTTTCCAAAATTTAGAGGACAACTTTTTTAGCTTTCCTTTTTCTTCCACTATTCTCAACTGTAGGAAAATGTTTTCCAATATACCTTTTTATTTTCTTTTGCGGTCGTGTCATTGATCGTGTTAGTCAATCATTGTTTGTGGCAGTCATGACATTGATTGCAATAGTCATATCTAGAGATAACAAAGGCAGGCGGAATTATTCCTTTTTATGCAGCGACTAGATAGACTCGTGTCTATTTGCCTCATAAGAATGGATACGTGTTGCCTACTGGTGTCCCCAAGGGTCGACAAGACACGTGTCTGTCTAATCCCTGCAAAAAAGTAATAGTTTCATCCGTTTTTATCCTCTCTAGTCATATCATTAGCTGTACTAGTGGTATTGTTGGTTTTAGCTGTATCGAGGACACATATATTTACATTTACAAGTAGGGAGTACGATAAAGGCATTGTCATTTTCCCGAGTATCCGCAAATTCTTCTATAATTTGGATCGTTGAAATGTCATTGTTAGTCTGGAAGCTACAAAAATTTGTTGATTCACTTCAACTTTAACTGTTATCATTCGTCTCGTCGTATTGAGTATTTTCATTAATTTTTGATGAATTTGTTGAGATCCTGCGTACTTTGGGTTATTGGAATCCCAAGACCTTTTTATTCACAATACTGAACTATTTATTCCACATTGTGAAAAAAATAACATTGACTAATTCTCTGTTTAAGTTTTTAGCGCACTTGTATTTATTCAGTGTTGTAGGAGAGATTTTCTCTTTTAAAGCATCTAGGAACTCTATAGCATTTGAATTGCGTATTAGATAAATTTTCATCTTTCAGTCGATTACTTATAATCCATATTTTCAGCATAAAATAGTTAATGACCACATCGGTCATCGAATAGGCAAATAATTTATTATGTAACCAATAGTAGCCTTCCAATATAATTGAAATGTGCATTCAAGCATTCATGTGAAATATTTTTATATGCCTACATTAAGATTAGTCATATTTTACAAATTGATTCAATTTAACTTACCTTAGTATTTTTAAAATCACAGAACACTGTGCTGATATACTCTAACTTTGAAAACCATTTACGTAATGTACCACATAAAAAACCATCTTCACAAAAACTCAAGTAATATTGCAGTTTATGTTAAGGATTTTTTAAAAATCTCCTGATTTTCTAGAAGATACCCTGCTTTTTCAAATTTTCTGAACCCGCTGATTTTTACCGAAATGTTTTACTTATTGTTATAATATACACAAGAAAGTCTTGGAGCAGAACTACTCTAAGTCACTTTAGAGTCCTAACATCAGTGGAAGGAGATCGGTTGGGTTCCCCTCTCCTGGAGAAGCTCCCTACTCAATCTTCGATGGGTAACGTCGTCGTCTAACTCGTCCAGCACTGATAACTAGCAATCAGCGAAGGAAATGAAACCGACCGTGAAGTACATACAATCAGCCCGCTCGGCATGTTCATTATCTAAATATCTGAGATTAAATCATACCCCGATGGCTAGTTCCAGACTTTAGAGTTCAGGTAAGAACTCCTAGTATAACAGTAAGCCCAGTGAATTCCTGAACCAGCCAGGATATGGTCGGCGTAGAAAATGTTGCATTCTCCCCTAAACAATATTGTTCCTGCCACACCCATGGGTCTGTGATCAACAAGTTGCAGAACTTTATGGGTAAACGTTTACCCAGGCGACAGTCAAAACAGAGATAAATTTACAACCTTTCACAACCAGGACGAAACAGCAAAGGATACGGACTGTAGGGAACTTATTCCGTCGGCGCTGCGCCGCTAACGGTGGCCATTTATCAGATAATTGTTCTCTTTGCCCCACAATAATTGTTACTTTCGTAGTCATAATTATTGTGGAGCAAAGACATTTAAAAACAACTTGCTAGAAAAATTAAAATTAAATTTTATGTTGCATGGTCAACGATGAAACGAAGAGGTTGATTAAATTTGAGATTTTATCACTTATTAACTGTGAAAAATGGAGTACGTGAATAATGCCGACTGTTGAGAGAGAAGTATTAAAATTTGCGGATATTTAAGTTCTGTATTCGAAATAGAGCTATACCTTTGCCAAGAATCTTGGAATTATATAATAAATTGTAGGAGGTGAGATAAAATATTTAGGCTTTTTGCGATTCGGGGTAGCATGCTCTTTGGCAAAGTTTCAGAAAGTTGTGGAAACTAGTTAGCAAAGGGTTAGATGGTGTAAAAAAGCTTTTGGATTACGTCATGGTTACAAAATCAACAAAAAAATCGAAATATTGTTTTAAAATCGCACCGAAATCAAAAGATGTGGGATAAAAAATGTAAAAGCTTGTTCGTTTGTTCGGTTTTAAATACACAACGCTCCACAGCTTCTGCTATATCTGAAGAGTTAGATAGGGCCGGTTTACAATTTGTGCCGGCAAAGATAACCATGATAAACATTCAAAGCTACATCACAATTCTAAGTACATACGTAGAAAACTCGTTCTGACTGAGTGTAACATAGTAGCGAAACGAATTCATGTACATTCATGTGCAGATGGAAAGAAAACAAAAACATTTCACTTAGGAGACCTAACATAAAACATATTTCGAAATCGTTCCCGTTCCTTTTTTTGTTTGTGGGCTTTTGTAAAAATTAGTCTCCTGTCGTTTGCATGGAGTCTAACGATGCGAAATTAACTCGGAAATCTGGAGCGGAGGGGAGCAAATTATACAACGTAACGTCGGAAGCCCGGGAAACGCACCGAGTATGATTTGTCAAACGGAGAAAAAGTAGACACGCGGACAATTACAAAAGGCGAAGGAGGAAAGTTAATTAATTAAAATGTAATTAGAGAGCCGTTAACAACTGACAGCTCTTTTTCAATTTTTACAGTACTTCTGGAAACGGAAAACGAATAAAAGAAGAATACAGACAGAAAGTCGATTGCCTGTGATTTTCATCGTTCCTCTTATTAATTGGAAATTTTTCTGGAAATTGTATAACTTGCGTGAGATGAGAGTGCAATAACGTCGAATTTTGCTGGTAGTGTGTCAGGAGAATCCCTAAAAAAATGTTGTGTCTTTGAAAATTTACCGAATCTTCTTCCTGGTTTTGCTGTATGTCGTCTTTAGTGATCAATGTTCACCGTTCGAGATAACTGGTAAGACGGACATAAACGTTGATCACCATAAACGATACACAGCCAATACAGCAACTTAGAAGGATGTCTGTATAAAGATGTAACATGTAAACAGGAAAGTCATGCAAATAATATATCACATTGAAAGAAAAGAACGTAGTTTCAGAAACAAGAATTGCAGAAACTTAATTATTGAACCACCGGAAACTTTAACTCTAAATTTCAACAACAAAAATACTTTGTTCAACGGTTCGTCTTCTCACCTAAAATGATATGGTTAGAATTATTCAATCCGAAGCAATTCAGAGGATATGATGGAGATTTCAGAATAAGCACTATTCGTCTGGATTTAATTAGCTTTGAATATATATTTGACATAAATAAGTAATACTTTTGTAGTTGAAACCGGTGGCCGAACGATGAGGAAGGTGCGTGCGGAGGGTGCCGATACTTATGTGTTGTTTACCATATTACGCCACAGTGTTTGCTATCATTATTTTCAATATATATTTATTAAATACACAATTCCCTTTATAAAAATTGAATAAATATGTTACTTCTTCGTATATATAAAGATTCAAATACATCTATGAATCCCATAACTCGGTTCCTTCTTTGTGTACGCATTCAAGTATTCAATGTCTAACGCTAAATCACCACCAAACTCTATCGAAGCATGAGCGCCTGGTTGGGCAGCAGCAGCAGCAAATAGCCGATGCTATACAACTCACGGCTGCCCAGACGCTCGCGTTCTTATTTAATACACTACTTCTGGTATCTTACTCCCAGCTGTTGTCCCCATCTATAAGCGAAAAAAATTAGAAACCAACAATAGCGTGCGTCTGAGCGCTGCGTGACAAGCGAAAGAGCGACGGTATTAGTTCGTACGTTCGACTTCCGAAGAAGTTTGGATACTTTGTCCGTTACTGGCGGAAATTCCCTGCCTAGGGCAAAAATAACAAATGACTATTAAATATATTTTTAATTAGAGCATTAACGAATTTTATAAGAAATTAAACGTATTTTTACGTTAAATGCGTACACGTCAAAGTTGAAATGATGCTGAATACGATTTATATGAATTTATACAAAGCAAAACAAATGAAACATTCAATCTATCATAAAATAGACGTAAACAAAATATTACTACAAAATAATTGTTGTACCTATAAAATAAAATAAAACAAAATAATATATAAAAAGTCTTTAACAACCTCTATTGTGTCTTCTTCTTTCACTTCAAGGGTAAGAAGTTAGGGCTGCAGCGACGTTACTGCTGTAAATGAAAGTAGGTATAGTCATTACTTTTGATCAGGGCAAGCTTTTATGCTTATTTAACGTGATTTTCGTTGAGTTTTGAAGGTTTTTTTCATTTCAGTGTTGTACACTGTGCTACGAGATTAGTTGCCTAGATTTTTTCAACAATGATCAAACCTATTTAGTTTGTTATTTGTTATATTATATATTATATATAACAAATAACAAACAATTATTGTAGATATTAATTATAATATTTGTTATAATAATTCACTTACCAATTAAGTTAATAAGTAATTAAGCAGTTATTGTTAATGTCACGGCCTACATGTGGCATAATATACATATTAACTTCGATATTCGTATCATATTTATATTGTTTTTCTAAATAAATCTTGAAATGTTGATAATGCACGCTGAAATTTGAAACATTATACTTTCATGACTTTTTATTAACATATTTGAATGAAATTTTGGTTAGAACGATTTCAGGATCTTGTGAATTCAGTGACGTAGTCTGATTTTTGTACAAAAAAGACAATCGTCAATATATCTTTTTGACCAAAACGCTACGAACGTTCAATACGAGATATCCAATGCAGTTCCGATACGTATGTACATACATCGAATTCCTGAGGCGTTCCGTTACTACGAGGACTGCATAAATACTATGCATTAACTTGTAAACTTGTTGTATATAAGATACCTGTTCTCTAGCTGCCTCCGGCGTACACGTTGGCGCTTAATTTGGAGCATCTAAATTTTACATGTTCGTCGTTCGCATTTTCCTTTTGCGAGAAGCGGAAATCGCGATAACTTAAATCCCGTATCTTCGGGTAATTGTGCCACTGCTGCTGCTAGTAGTGATACATCGGAGACGGGATTCCAACGGGACTACTAACTTAATCTTCCTTTGAATAGTTCCATTCCTGCGCGATATATAACAAGTTGAAATGTGTGACGGGGTAAGACGGTATACTATTGCGAAATTTTAATTAAACCACATTAAACCACTGAAGTTCGGAAGATTGGGTAAATGTATGACGCACGAATGAAGATACATTACCATTCAGCATAGATATTACTATAGGTTGTTTTATTCGAAGTGGAACGCATGTACATTTTCTCCAATTATAATTCTGTTGTTTTACTCTGAAGATATGTAGCACACGGTGCCTTAAGCTTAAGGCACTAGTATTTCAGGAAGTAAGTGGAACGGGAAGTCAAAATTTTGCGAACGTAACCATTTGATTATACAGAAACCATTAAAAATATTTGTTTATTTTAAACGGAATGCTGCAGCGGATTGCAAACTAAGTGAAATTGTAATGAAAATGGATACTTCACTTTGAAGTGCTTTCTTTATTATTAATTTAGACCCTTCCTTATAATTTTTTATACATACCTTAAATAAAGAATCATCTGTATCAGTGGTCTAACCTAAGCCAATTGTAAATATACACTTCGCCAAAAAAGTATCGCATAATTTAGTTTTGAATCATAAAAGTATCCCATAATCTTTGTTTGTATCATAAAGTTGTAAATATACTTTAATGCGCTCTAAGATATAATTTCTATGATTATTTAAATAAAATACAGGCCAAATAAAAACAAGAACTCATACTTGAGATTTTTATTAAAACAAGAAATTATAATTTTGGAAAGAAAAATGTCATAACAGTAGCTTTTAATACTGAGTATTGCCACCTCTGGCTCTTATGACCGCTCGCATACGGTTTGGCAGAGATTCGATTAACCTCCGTATACAAGCCTGATCCAAATTCTCCCACTCGTCACGGAGAGCATTTTCTAGTCCATGCAGGTCCGCCAGGGGAAACATTTTGGGTTCGTATCTGTCTGTGAAGGAGGTCCCACACGTGCTCGATAGGGTTCATGTCCGGACTTACCGCAGGCCAATCTAAAACTGGAATACCAACATCGTTAAGGTATTCCTGGACGATTATCGCAACATGCGGTCGTGCGCATTATCGTGCATTAACATGAATTCGTTTCCTATAATTGGCGCATATGGTACTACATGTTCTTCTAAAATGTCCGTTATATACCTGTGGGCAGTCAGTGTAGCTCTGTCTACTGGTACTAACTCTGTACGACCTGTTAAACAGATGCCTCCCCAAACCATAATAGAGCCACCAGCGAAATTAGGTCTAGGTCGGATATTACACTGCGAATAGCGCTCACCGTCTTGTCTGTACACTGAGAGACGCCTATCTGAGGTGTAAAGACCAAATCTTGACTCATCTGTGAAGAGTATATTGGCCTAGTCATTAATGTTACAATTTACATGTTCTCTGGCAAACCTTAAGCGAGCCACTCGATGATTCTTAGTGAGACGAGGGGCTGTTACAGCTACTCTAGCTCTTAATCCACTCTGTCCTAACCTATTCCGAATAGTTTGAGTACTCACACGAGTATTTCTGACTCTAGCCAAGTCGTTCTGCAATTGTCTCGCAGTTACATGTCTTCGACGTAATGCTTGTAGTAGTAAATAGCGGTCATCTTGGCGAGTAGAACATCTTGGACGACCTGGTACAGGTCTTCTACTGTAATTGCCTGTTTCCCTATATCTGGCTACGGCTCTAGAAACACTTGACTGATTGCTGTTCATCAAATTAGCAACGTATGCTTGAGATCGTCCATCTTCGATTAAAGCAACTATAGCAACCACTTGTTCTGAAGTTAAATTGCTCATTTTAGTTTTAAAAGCGTCGGTACAGAACTCTGACTTCGCACTTTAAAATTTGTCGGTATAGGAAGACTTTCAATAAACACCTGAAGAAACCTTACACATATGCATTTTCCTAAATGTGTTCTTTTAGAAAAAAAAAAAGTAAAAAAGCTATGTTCGATGATTTTGTTAGTGTTTTTATAGTTCACATACACGAGGCTAACTTTTTATGAACGTATAAAAATATCTTGGTTTATAAATGCCCTTTTTTAGTTTATGCGATACTTTTTTGGCGGAGTGTATTAAGATAATTTAAACAAACACAAATTTCATATGCAAGTTGATATCGACAGCTCAAACAGCAGAAAGTAGATGTAGAATTAAAAATGAGAAGCCCGAAGCTGAACGCTGGAGGCAGTGAATATGCTCCTGAAGTCTAACATTGAAAGATCTAAAAGTCGTACTCACATATTTGATCTCACATTCTTCATAGTTGAGTATGTAGACGCACAACTCAGAATATTTCTTGAGAGGGTGTAACGTCTTAAAGTGCAAGTTGACATGGTTACTGAGAATGTTGGCCTGCGTCCTATAGGATATAAGGCCAATCTAAGGAATCGATTTAGATAGATTCAGTATTACCTCAATTATGTTAGTTGATTTTTAGATGTCACTGTAACTGTGATTTTATATAAATATATTAAATACAGGAGAACCATAATTTTCAGGAATTTATTGCAATTAATTACATTGCTAAAATTATTCAAATTTAGCTATTTTAATCTGGATCTGATGGTGTGGGATGTACATACGAAACCGGTAGCCTAACTATAAAATTAACGAAGATATTTGTGAGATTCAGTCTTTCTTTCATTAAACTATGTTTAATTAAAAGATTTAACAAACAATAGGTAAATGAGGTTGGGTTCGTACGATACATTAAATTATAATCGGTCAGATAATCATAATATACATCTTGAACATTTCAAAACTTGTTACGAATTTGCCTTGAAGTAATAACGAAAATTTGTAAAGTTGCAGCGGTCAGTTATTCTAGTATGTTCCTCAATACTTCGCAAAAATTCAAAACTTTGAATTTTATCAACGAAGTAATAGGGTGACGCGCTTTTGTAATCAAGTAGATTTATATTGAAATCCCCTAGACAAATGACATTTTAATAAATCATTAAAATTATTTTTTTTATTAAATTTTCAATTACACTTATGAAGTGCCCGTAATCTGGAGAGTGAAGTCGGTATGGCGCACTAACTATAAACATCGTAGAGAAGGTACATATCTTCAATGGTAACTGTTCAATATCTAACAGGACGCCCGTCTTAAAACGTTCTTTTAATTTATATTTATTTACTTTTATATAATAGAATTGGTGTCGGTTATTTATTTTCTTGAATGTATTTATTTTAAATGAACATTTTAAAACAAATAAAAAGTACGTGATTCAGTGAGAAGTATCGATTTTTTTCCATATGATGTGATTGGTGCTAGGTGACACTAATTGACGAATACGATCGCCCATTAGAAATAACATTATTAGAATCTTCTCCCAGGCAATACAATGTGTGACCAGCGTGGTGGTTAGCCCTGCGAAACTGCAACTACCCGAAAAGGTGAATAAAAGGTAATAATTCTCCTGGACAAAGGTATGATAGGTGCCCTATGAAATATAGGCGTTAACCACAGCTTAATAGTGATTCAAGTGAGTTTAAAAGTCGATCTAGTTAACGCCACCAGTAGACCTGCGAGCCAGGGCGCTCACCGCCTTCAAAAGAGCGAGCTCTGTTGTTTTCCGGCCAACGGACCGCACTCATAATCGCGCTAAGTCGCCTATATCTTTTGTTTTGTGCCTATATCTCTCTCATTTAAGTTATATATTCTTTTGCTGTAAATTTTAATTGTTTAATAAAATTAATATTCATTTTAATCTATTCTTCGAGGCTCCATTTTCCTGTTTTTGTATATTTTATTTTTATTTCTATCCACTGTAATGCCATTTATACTATTTTCTCTTTTTAAGTAAAAATCACTGTTATTTTTAAAATTAAATCTTTTATTAATTCGGTACATGACTACTAACGAGCGAACGAACTAAGAAGTGGATGCTATAACGTGCACTTCGAACGTGCCATGAAGGGTGTAACTTTTAAGGTATATGAGTAGCTGCTACAAGAATTGTGAGTTCACTATTCATAAATGCAGCATTTACGTTTCAATGTGAACAAAAGACATTTCTAATAGTTTTTCAGTATTTCCTCGTCTCCATGTTTTCCGGTGTTACGAGGGGTTCATATTTTCAGATCCATAACTTTACATGTGCGTAAATTTTAGAGGCTGCAATAAACTTTTCTGTAGCCACATGGAATATCGAATTGCTATAAGGCACTATTTATTGCAGTGTAGTTTTTATACTGCATGCTGAAAACTAATTATTTTAATTTGAAAGTTTTCACAGTATTACATATTTACGTATATTAATATTGTATTTGATCAATATTGTATATGTTTGATACATAGCTTTAATTTAATCCGTTCAACATCAAGCCAGCCTAGCTATTTAATTTTCAACATGAAGAATGAAATGCGGCTTTCAATTAGATTGAAATAAAAAAATTGAAATGCCGTATCCTTCTTGGATTTGTATGAGAAATAGCTTACCAAAGAGTCTAACGTGGCGTAGCCGATTGAAATATAGTTGCCCGAATCGAGGTCGTAAATCATCTGTACACAATCAAAATTCGTTCGTGAACTTTGCTCCAACGAACGCGATCGCGAAAATTATTAAAACAACGAGAGAGGTGCCGTCAAGCGTCTACCGGTAGGGAATGACCGTAGTAACTACTGCATTGCAGCTATTTAAGCGTCAATATAATCCGAGTTGGTCTGTGAAAACTTAATTTTATTGTGTACGCAGTCACACGGATATATTATTGTACGTAATGAGAAGTTGCCGTAACTAACGTCGTTAAAAAGTTTCAAACGCTCAGCTGCAATAAATCGTTGCGCTTCGCCATTTCAGACGTTAGAATTGCCACTTTCTTATAGTAATGCTAATATAGACGAGTTCTAAAATATCCGCCTAAAACGTACTTAATTTAATTATAGGTTATCTAACGGTAAATTAGTTTATAAAATTGGGTTTCTTCGGCGGATCGCATTAAGATAATTAAATGATGTGCTTCCAGATCTGTAAGCAGCCATCTGCACTTTCTACTGCGACAGTAAAGCTTTAGGATAATGATGCTATTCTATTCGGTATACAAAGTCCGATTTAATCTTTAAGATAACGCTATGGTTCCGTCCAAAACGATTCAATAATCAATAACAATGTAATTGCACCATTAGCATGAAATGAATTACATTCATGTTTTCATAAACTACATTCATGTTTGTATAAATTGTTCTGGAGAGGAATTGCGCAAAAATTTCCGTCAATGCTTCAATTGATTTTGACGCTGGTTTACTGACTGAAACATTGCTAGGTTCATAAATCCCAGACCTTGAGATTTTTTTATTCTTCTCTTAATGTATACAGAAAGGGTAGAAATATTGTTACTTTTAATCATGCTGCCGGCGGCGGAAATTTAACTGTTATCTTTAATAATCTCGTACCTACCCAAAATAATGTTCATCACTTAATTTTGAAATGAATTTTAAAATAAACGAGAAAATATCCAAACTCATTTTTCCAAAATTTAAAATTTTTATTGTACCTTATTAATGGCGATTAAAATGAAAGTGTTAATGTTAAAAAGAAATAATTCTAACGAAAAATAAACAAAAACTTACATTTTCCGTTCGTCAAAGAAACTCTCTTTTGCGCGAAGAATAGCTTTCAGAATCCGAGTCACCCGCTCCACTAGTTTTTCAAAGACTCTATTTGGCATATTAGTGCAAAATGTTCCAGAGGTGGCTTACGGAGTTAGGCCATATTTTTCGGACCCTCCTGTCTAATTCATCCCACAACAGCTCGATGGTGTTCAGATTGGAGCTTTTGGAGATTCTCTTGTTCTTCATTTAAGAAATTTTTACATATCATTGCTGAGTGTTAGAGATCGTTGTCCTGCACGAACGCAAAATTTTCGCTGATTAGAGGTATTGCATTTTCTTGCAGTATTTCAAAATAAACCTCTTTCCGTAAAATACTTTCGATTCGCAAACAAGCACAGCACAACAAGGAAGCACATTCTTCCTTGCTTGACAGTTGTCACTACATAATTCTGCAACATTCTCTCATTCGCTTTCCGCTCTTCTTACAAAAACGCATCTTGATTGTCCGAACACCTCAAACTTTGACTTATCAGTAGCACCCTGACCGATTTCTACGCGTTTCTGTCCGCTGTAGCAATTTCTGCCTGTTTCCCCGTCGAAGTAGGTTTTTTTTTTTGTTGCAAGGCGGCTGTAGAGATTTGCAGCTTTAATTTCCTTTTCACTGCAGTAACAGAAATTTTTCTTACACGGTGGCGATTCGATTTCTTGTGCCGTCAGCCTCCTATATACACTCCGCCAAAAAAGTATCGCATAATTTAGTTTTGAATCATAAAAGTATCGCATAATCTTTGTTTGTAGCATAAAGTTGTAAATATACTTTAATGCGCTCTAAAATATAATTTCTATGATTGTTTAAATAAAATACAGGCCAAATAAACACAAGAACTCATACTTGAGATTTTTATTAAAACAAGAAATTATAATTTTGGAAAGAAAGATGTCGTAACAGTAGCTTTTAATACTGAGCATTGCCACCTCTGGCTCTTATGACCGCTCGCATACGGTTTGGCAGAGATTCGATTAACCTCCGTATATAAGCCTGATCCAAATTCTCCCACTCGTCACGGAGAGCATTTTCTAGTCCATGCAGGTCCGCTGGGGCAACATTTTAGGTTCATGTCCGGACTTACCGCAGGCCAATCTAAAACTGGAATACCAACATCGTTAAGGTATTCCTGGACGATTATTGCAACATGCGGTCGTACATTATCGTGCATTAACATGAATTCGTTTCCTATAATTGGCGCATATGGTACTACATGTTCTTCTAAAATGTCCGTTATATACCTGTGGGCAGTCAGTGTAGCTCTGTCTACTGGTACTAACTCTGTACGACCTGTTAAACAGATGCCTCCCCAAACCATAATAGAGCCACCAGCGAAATTAGGTCTAGGTCTGATATTACACTGCGAATAGCGCCCACCGTCTCGTCTGTACACTGAGATACGCCTATCTGAGGTGTAAAGACCAAATCTTGACTCATCTGTGAAGAGTATATTGGCTCAGTCATTAATGTTCCAATTTACATGTTCTTTGGCAAATCTTAAGCGAGCCACTCGGTGGTTCCTAGTGAGACGAGGGGCTGTTACAGCTACTCTAGCTCTTAATCAACTCTGTCGTAACCTATTCCGAATAGTTTGAGTACTCACACGAGTATTTCTGACTCTAGCCAAGTCGTTCTGCAATTGTCTCGCAGTTACATGTCTTCGACGTAATGCTTGTAGTAGTAAATAGCGGTCATCTTGGCGAGTAGAACATCTTGGACGACCTGGTACAGGTCTTCTACTGTAATTGCCTGTTTCCCTATATCTGGCTACGGCTCTAGAAACACTTGACTGATTGATGTTCATCAAATTAGCAACGCATGCTTGAGATCGTCCATCTTCGATTAAAGCGACTATAGCAGCCACTTGTTCTGAAGTTAAATTGCTCATTTTAGTTTTAAAAGCGTTGGTACAGAACTCTGACTTCGCACTTTCAAATTTGTCCGTATAGGAAGACTTTCAATAAACAACTGAACAAACCTAACACATATGCATTTTTCTAAATGTGTTCTTTTAGAAAAAAAAAAAGTAAAAAAGATATGTTCCATGATTTTGTTAGTGCTTTTATAGTTCACATACACGAGGCAAACTTTTTGTGAACGTATAAAAATATCTTGGTTTATAAATGCCCTTTTTTAGTTTATGCGATACTTTTTTGGCGGAGTGTATATAGTTTTTATTCTCTTACGACCTGAACGTGCCCAACCCCTTAAACTGGCCGTGCGTTGATGTCTCCGAATGATACCACTAACAGTCGATTTATTAACATGTATTTTCTCGGAAATTCGACGCACTGAATAAACTTCTTGAAGAAAAGCAACAATTACAGAACGCTTTTCTAAATTCGTCGGTTTTTCCCTCAGCATTTTAATAACTTTAATCAGGGTTACACGCTCTTAACTAAACTACCAAACTAAACTAAACTAAAACATTTATCAATAGAGATCACAAAGACAGGTGGAATTATTCCTTTTTTACAGCGTCTAATAATCAACTATCACATGAGCAAGATCAGAAGGAGTTTCTTAAATAGATATTTATCTAATTCCGATAGCATTTATCATTCTTGAGGTACTGATTACAACAATTTACTTTGCAAGCATGTTTTAGCTCACTGTTACATCACTGAGATGTAGCAAATGGTGGATTTCTTATCAAATTAACGAATCGATATATTGATCCGCCACCTTTATTTTCTTCAGTCCATTTTATAGTGTTTCAGCATTTTGTTAAAAGCATCATTAACACATGTATCATAAGGTAATGCTTTCGTTATTAGGCATCAGGAAGTATTAGCAATAGAACATCTTGGTCTCTCTTCTTTATGTATTAAATTATTTTATATAGCCTTTTTGTAGATTGTACTTAATTTAGATTATTTTTATATTTTGTTCGGTCATTGCGCTTTAGTTTGGGTAAATAAAGTTTATTATGGTTATTATTATTATTAAAAAGATCAGGTGTTTAAGTTATATTTTTATTTATATTTGTTCTAAGAACTAAATTGAAAGGGGAACCTTTCCGTTTCATAAAAAAAAAACATAATTCTTGCTTTACGTATTACAATTTTCACGCTCCGTTATTGCAGTTTTACTACTAAAACGAAGCTTGTAACAATGAATACAAGTTACCAGCACCTACCATGTGCAGACGCGCGTTTCGCTGCAATACGACTCATCAGTGCATCTTCGTGGAAGGTGGTAGCTGCGATAGAAGTTACACTTGTTGTGATATCACTAGTCGAAGCCTACTACCCTGGCATAACGCTGGCCATTACTAACTTGTTCGCTTTTGTATAGAGATTGATGTAATCATCAATTTCGACATTTTTAGAGATTAGAGTATCTTTGATTAGATATTCTTATCCGTGCATGAAACATACTTTCTGGATCAAATCTTGTAAATCTGAACCAGAAGCTAACTATAACACTCCACATGTCCACCACGTCTGGACCAACCATATGTCTAATAAAAAACCGGCGAAAGAGGAGACCGTGTCTATTGAATGAATGAATGAAGTTTTACATCATTGTTGGTTAAATATAGTAATTCACTATTAAAACGTAGCGCCATTAACGAACTCCAGAAATTTAGAAGTTTGAAGAAAGAATTTTGAAAAACAATTTCGAATTCAAATACTTAACACCTATAACTAACAATTTTTAAGTATTCCTTGTATATGTAAGAGGTGAAATAATAATTTTGGACAATAGTATACTTGTACCAACGAAGAATATTGAAACGACCAACATTAAGATTTACATAATAATTTATATTATTAGCAAACGTACATAAGGAAATGAGTCCTCGATTTTGGAGGCAATGTTTCACCTGATCTGCAGGGTTCTCTCAAAACAAAACAAAATTTAAAGATAGATTAATCGAGCAAATCTACGTGCAACTCAAAATTTCGATCTTTCCTATAACTAATGGAATCATTATTGTAACACAACGTTTAGTTCAACGTTAGGTATTTTAACTGTGTCAAAATCAAAGAAGTGACCATACGCAAGGGGTTATGCCTTAAGGCACAGAATGTAATCTATACGGCTCACAATTTTCCCCAGATAAAGTTGTCTTTTTTAAAGAAGTTTAATTGCGAAGCTTAGCTGTAGATGCAATCAGAAACACAACGATTGATACCACTTAGTAATTGAAAAGTTTACAGTTTTTTCATTAATTGATGCATTTTTTCATAATTTCAGCTCCTCTTACTTTCCTTGTGGTAATGTGGAATCATGAGGACATACGCACCAATTGTGTTCCCTTTACATTATCTGCTGTTCCCGTAACTGATCTCATTAATATCATGTCCTCATTGCCACATAATTACAATGCTGGTGACGACTTAATTCTTAATTGCGTTGAAGGTAGTGCTTGCCGAACCGCTGTTAATTGTAATTAACTGCCCCATTCACACCTGTACCTTCATCGCTTTTTGGAAGCGGGCTGGAATAGTTCCAGTTTTTAAAAAAGTAGAGAAGAACATAGTTGATAGCTACAGACCTATCTTGAATTCGTCTAATAATGCCAATCGTGTATTTTGCTCTTCCATATATACACCATCATAGTTACTAATCTTGTGTCGGTTATTCAGCAACTGGACGCGCAAGCACAAGCGGGTGTGATATATACACAGAGCTTAGTAAAACATTCGACACTTTCAATCAGTGTTTTACTTTAAAAAAATGTCCTGCGTTTGGTTTTAGCCCATCACTTATTCGCCTTCTAAATCCTATTTAACCAATAGAAATAATTACATTTTTTAAATGGATTTAAATCTTCCGAGTTTAATCCGTCTACATGTACTCCACAGGATTCAAATGTGCATTATTATTCAATCTCTACGTCAATAATTTACTTACTTCCGTATATTGCTCTATTCCAGCCTAAATAGATGATTTAAAAATATTTATGCCTATTAAGAATCGGAATGACGTTATTGAAAACAAAATTTAACGCGATTCGTTCCACTCATTCCAAGCACTTCCGAGAGTTAATGAATTTTGTGGTCTTGGTGTCATTCTTGATAATTGCTTAAGCTTTGAGTCATATTAACCACTTTGCATTTCAGAATCGGAAGTTTTTGGTGTCGTAATGCGCACCTGCAGCTACTTTGAGGGTGTATCCCCTCTTAAAACTTTATTTTATGGCTTTGTTGTAAGCAAGCTCGGATATGCTTCACCTGTTTGTTCACCGCACTACATCTACTTACAACTCCAGATTGAGAAGATTATACAGAGTTTCCTCAAATTCTTGTCATACAAGATTGATGGAATTTATCAGGTACGATGTTACCGCCATGGACACCGGGGCATCCTGCCGGAAGCGACAAAGTACTACTAGTTAGATGGAAGTTGGTGCGTGGCGCACATCTTTACGTTCTTCTTCTACTTTACTCCTTCCTTTATCTCGAATAAATTTGTTATTCTTCTCCCGCATTGTTTCTATATGCCGCATAACTAATACACTCCATAATGATGCGCTTTCTGTAAAATTAAAAATTTTTGAGTTGATTCTTTAATGTTTTCTATTTTGCCTTCAATTATTACTCTTATTCTTATTGTTGCACGTATTTTTTGTATAATGCTGCTTTGTAAAGCCGTTCGGCAATAAACTATTCTTCTTCTTCTTTTTTTATTATTATTAACTTCTAAGGTTATTCACGTGTAAACGCATAACATTTCATCTATCAATATGTATGGTTTCTGGATTTCATAGTGCACTTAAACTGATTATATAAATCGAAATTTTTATATCATCCCTAGAAATGCACGTTTATTGATCCGACCTCGCGAACGTTTCTACAAATTAACTGTCAGACTTTATTCCCATAAATACCATTTCTCAGTAAAATACTGAGGCTGAAAGTTGTCCCAAACTTTTGCCAGGCACGAATAGCGGAGGTTGAACATATTTTGGCATTTATTAGAATTTTTCGCGGAGGAAATTAACATGCACGAACTTTTATCAAATGCAAGAGGAGGCGAAGTTTGAAAACTTAACTGAGATACCGTCACATGCTAAAGTTCCAATAAAGTTACTTCGTTACGTCAAAGTGGTTACATGCGTCTTCGTATGTAAGGTTACACAGTTCTAGATATCAGCCATATTGCGAGGTACAAATAGAAGAAAAGTGAAGAAAGATGGAAAAGTATATTAGCAAATGCTAAATGGAAAGTATTTTGATGAAAGCATTTGTAGTCGTTCGATTGTAGTGATGTTAAATGTTCATGGTGATTTCTCTTAGTATGTTGAAAGCAATGTTACCATCAAGACAATTTTGTTCCTAAAGATATTCCGAAAACCTGAAATTTCTGCAATTGTCCAACGTGTTAAAGGACTGTCTTATGTTGAAATTTTTTTGTTTTTTTTTATACTACTGATCTTTTTAATATGGTTTATCGTCATTTGTTAACTAATTATTTTTTATATGGTTTCAATTGTAGCTACATTTATGATCCATGTCATAATTTTGTGGTAGAAAAATGCTATCTAAGAAAGTGTTTTTTTTAATATACAGAGTGTTTGGTTTTGGTGCGTAATGAGCCGGCTTTGTTAGTCATCAAGAAATCATTGTAGTTTCTTAGAAAAATTTATTGATAAAAAGTGATGTGTTTATACATTATTGGCTTGATGCATTATAATAGTGTGTCTTTGACAAGAAATGTTAAAACCATAACTGGTTTAGAGACGTGGATAAAGGCGCATAATTCAGAGCAATAAAACGAAGTGTACAATTTTCAGGTAATAGGAATCTTGACAAAAATGAGAAAGCCACCAAAACTTTTAATGCCATAAACCAACAACACAGGTAATTTGGTATATTCTGTACTTCAGCAAAATGTATACGCAAGGAAGCCAGTTCGTTTCGTTTTCAAGTTAAGGTACTTACGTTCTTCAAACGATTATTTGTACCAATTTATACCAAATGTTCGAGCAGAAGCCAACAAAGGAAGATCAGATTTTGGCTCAGGAAGTCGAATAGTGACGGACCTTTTACAACAAGTAGAAAATCCTGATAATCACCGAGTATCATCCAATAACTTTTTTCATTGCACAAGCTGGTAATAATCTCTAAAGTTTTTTGAAAATTCGTTGATATTCACAAAGGTATACGAACACTTGTGTGATAAAAAGTATGTTTTCCCCACTACTTTATGGTAGACTCAATCACGAATTGTCATTAACCAAATCCGCAAATGACCGCTAGCGGTTTCTTTTAAGGTTATTTTGCGTGATCTTTAATAATAAAAAATCGTTTTGAGAACAATAACAATTAAGTACAAATTAAGCAATCTTTAAAATCTTCAAATATTGTTAAATATGTTTCTGCAATCACCTTATTATTTGTCTGTTCTACAGCAAACAATCATCGAGATATAGCCATCTCTACTGAATCGAATCGAAAAGATAATAATAATCGAAAGAAATATTGCTTTTAGATCAAACTAAACGATAAAAGATTCAGCGATAACCACAAAATTACCTGTCCAAAAGGTTCTACAACTTTGTTGATCAGCAGTCACAGCTATCATGTAACAGGTATAGTTTCTTAATATAGATCCAACATTTGAAATCCTGAATCAAAAGGGGTATTACGAGACCGAAACAACTAAAGACCATAGTACAGGCAGATGTTCCATAAAATCTAAGAAAAGTATTGCTAAAAAAGAAATGAGATTGTTTTTGATGATCCTGCGAAGTTGACTATTGCAAAATAGAACGACAATGCTCGTAGTTGTCGCCGTCAGTGACATTATGTAATGCCAAATTGTGTAATCGAAAACAAGAAGAAAGAAGTGACGATTTCCCAACCGTATCTTGTAAGTCGATGGGTTACATGATGGGTTGTAAGTTATGGGTGGTGTCAACCTATGCGATAACGCAATTACTAATTACTGATGGTGGTGGTGATAATTGGTCATAAATGCACTCGATAGTATAGTTCTTAATGTTGAAAGTTTTACCGATCGGAAAAGGATTCCAATATCTTCGGTCTGATGCTAGGTGAAGAAAGCCAACTGCAGCGCAACATTCTGTTGGGAAGATCTTTAAGTTGTATTGTTTCAAAAAAAACGAGGCATGATAATACTTTATCTTGGTGTTGTTAAAAAATACAAAGACAAAGTAAAACGCTATTGCAAGTACTGTTAAAATCATACGATTCAAGTGCAATGTGCATTTGGATAACGATTTGCTTTGAATTCTTACTAAGCGTTTGCAGCCAATGCACCATAGCATACCTTCATCTTTTCCTGTTTACTTAACTTAACTTAATTCATTTTCATATGATGCGATGTCAAAGGTGTTATCTTCTTTTAAGACTGTGGCAATGAATCTATATAGTCCGGCCTTCTAATATCCTTCTTTCTTCAAATAATTAATTAAAATTAGCCTTTCAACAGCTGAAGAATCGTTGTTATAACTTTTTCCGCTGGTGGAATCGTTTTCACTTATCTCGGCAGGAAAATTCAACTTTGACTGACGCTTCTGATGAGATCAGCTGACAAGGCTCTCATCTTGTTCATAGCTTTCTTATACTTCATTTTTCGTTTTGTTTTTTTGCACACGTTCAATTGAGATGTCCCATACCAACCAAACCTTTGGCACACCAAACATCAACTCAGTTATGTGGCAGCTATCTGCAAACTGTTTGCAAACACTTTAAAAATCTGAAGGGCAAAATAGTCCATTCTGAACAGTTTTCGACAGAAGTGTAAAGCCTTGTCTTCGACCGTTTCCAGTTTGTTTAGGTTTTTGCGATTCTTGTCTGTGACAGTGTTGATTGTTTAGTTTGGTACGGTGACCCGGCATTATAAGCTGTATTTAACTTCTTCCATCTAAACAAAGAAATTGTATTCTTTTAAACATTTTTGTTAAAGCTGCATATTAAGAACGTTTCATTAATTTCTCAAAAAGAGAGTTCATTACGTTGCAAGATTCAGACAGAAGTTTACTTAGGTACATATGTATATTCCTAAATGTTCGCTATTTACTAGCTTACACTAATTCAGAGTTCATTAAAGACTTCTTAATTGAAACACTACCCACTCCTTTTCCTTAGAAACAACATCATACACGTACAAAGTACAAAATAGATCAAGACCTCTCCAAGAAGGTATTGGGTATCCAAACTTTCCATATACGTTGCTGTACCTACAACAAATGATAAATTTTAATTGACATTTATTGTAGTTTTACTATATTAAATTTAACTGCCAATGGCCCGCAGGAAACTGAAGGAAATCCCTAGCCGTTTGCTACAAGGATCCTGTCGATAAGGGCGGAAGTCTTCCGGCAATAACATATGATGTAAAGTTTGTAGGTTAGTTCTGTACGTAATGAAAATAATAAAGTCCGTTGATTGTATGAATTTATTAGATGAATTCGCATAAATTTTCTTAAAATTTAGTAAATATTATTACTGAAACATGTTGTGTAAGTAATAAAGAAAAAACAGGATTAAAAACAAATTGCGTCGATTTGTAAAATTTACTCAAAGTGAATGACAGAAATCATAATAGCTAAAAGAAGAATAACTGAAGCAAAAAGCGAAAACAATGTTAGTTTTCACTTATTTGGTAAATAAAATGCTCTTCATCACATAATACTCACTCATTTAAATGAAAATTTTCTAAATAAAATAAAACAACGCTTTAAATAGTTCATTAATTGGTTTACCAGCACTAAATGTGTGTTGGTAGTTTTTTTCCAGGTACGGCCAACTTGCGAGAACGATACCGGACTCCTCTAAAGGTAAAAATTTCCATTTGTTAAAAAATATAAAAATGACTACGCATCTATCCATGAGCACGTGAACTAATTTGTTACAAAAAAGTTATTATAAATTTATTGCTAAACGATCTCATGATCTATGACATATACCGTTGGCTTCACGGCTGTTTTAATACGTTATTAAAATTTGATGTATACATCTGTGCTTTAATATCCAGAAAGCTAATCTCCAATCTGTACTTCAGCACACTGAAAGCTAACCTTTCATCATTTTAAGGATTGACTTATGTACGCATTCTTACATATTATTCACATAAATGTTTTGTTATTGAATTGAAATACGCAAGGGAGCTTCTAGGTTTCATAAGAGTCGTGCTACAGATAAAATCAAGAATTTTACAATTTCAGCGTAGTTTTAATTTTAATTCCTTATTGAAGTTTTCTTTTTAGGGAATCTTTTTAGGGAGACCTTTTTAAATACCTTTTACTATTACACTCTAATAAATTGAATTATAGCAAATATCGCTAAATCGCTATACTGAAACTAGTAACCAAAATTAACTATATATTTTATATGCAAGTATCTAAGAACTTTAAAACAGTCTACATTTTAATATATTTACATGCCTAGTCGTAGTTAGTTCTGGAGTCTAGTAATCTATTCTTATCATTATTAGTATGAAATCTGATAATCGGTTAGGTGGACCACAAACGTAAGCCATTTTACGTTAAGAAATTTCGATTTGAATGAAAAAATATACAAATCAGAAAATGGGGCAAAGGAGAGGTGAATTCTTAATGGTTGTAGTTTTAAATGAAAAGCATTTGTATTAATTTCCGAAAAAGTAAACAAGTAAAAATATGATCTTGCGTATAAGTATGAGCGGCTATAGATCGAGTGATGTAAAGTTCATTTGATGTAAAAAACTATCGAACAAAATAGTCACTATTTTCACAGTTTTAAAGAAAATATCAATTGGGCAGCCTCTAGATATTTATAGATTTCGGTTATGGAAAAATTTTATATTATATAAAATTTTATTTTATTTTTAAGACAGTTTTCAGATGACGTGCTACTTATGTAGCTTAAATCAAAACGCACCACACTCAACCATTATGAATAAAATTATTTTGTGGAAGTAGAACCTCTTTGTTTTAGATAGTTAGTTGGATATAGCACAGTTATGCTTCTTCTGCAAGTTGAATTATTTCAATGCAAATAATCTACATGTATAAATCAAATGTAAGTGTTATATTAAAAAAATATATGAAAAAGCAGGGGGCTGAGGAGTTGTCCTCACAAACTGCTAGAAGGTTTAATACCGGTAAAAATTTTTTTATATTTTTCATAATCTTAGATACATTAAAGCAAATGATAATGGGTATTGTTGAGCTTATGGTGACCTACAGCTCGAAAACGTAGATTTAGACAGGTAAGCGGGAAGTAGACGGGTATTTAGGCGGCTTAAGAAAATTGGCAGTGTTTTGTCACCAAATTGGCCTATAAGTCCACACATTTGCATCTGCATCCATGTATTATCCTGCTAACGATCTAAATATACAGTTAGACTACCACATTTTATATATGTCGAAATGTCGGTACACGTAGAAGAGCTAGACCACGCATTTCATCAAGTGAATATTTGAACGGTAACTTCAATGGTTGATAAAAACATGTTACACTTCAGTAAGTATGTTACAAGCATCACGGAATAATGTTTTCCATAAACGAAATATTTAGAAACTTCGACATTTGCTCCAAACGCTTGTTCCGAATTTTGATTTGTTAGATAAGATAAGATGGGAGATGAATGTCGAAAGATGAACAATGAATGTAAAAGAAAACAGGAAAACGAATCTACAGTGATGGATCAAAAACTGCCAAACATTTGCTGTGAAAGGGAACCATTAATGCAATCAATTCACTTTCACTGATCAATGAAGAGGAATAAGGGAGGGGATTATAATCAAAATGGGAGGCGCTATCCTCTGGGTGGTACGCTCAAGACAGCACATCACAAGTGAAAGCATCAACAGTATCATCAGGATCAGTCATTTCTCCCGTCGTCATATAGTCTGTCCAGTATCCTTATGAATACATAATTTGTTTCAGCGTGGGTACGACGCAGTTGATAGCTTGGAACATTGCACATGGTTGGTAAATGAATACAATGAGAACATCAAATCGAAGACGATGTAGATATCTACCAGTACAGTCTACTGCTAATCCCAGATGTGATATCTGTACGGACACAACATTATATCACCACATTATATCAACAAATGGTTCGATTAGATGGCCAGTAAGGATTTAATGCTGCTGGATTTCTTCTTTTAAAATTACGTTGAAGGTTTTGTCAATGTGACTCCAGTTTTTTCTTTGCAAGAACTAGAACGTAGAATATCTTGCGCATAATGGCAGTTACTTCGGTGTTGGTTACTTTAAAAACTATGCGGACTTGAGAGTAGAAATGAGTTTTCTGTTCTTAGAAGAGAAATGACGATTGGAAAAAGTAGCAAAATATAGGATATTCTATTGAAAAAAACTTCAAAAACGGCACTGCAGATCAATTCTGAAGTAATTCCAAATTATTTCAACGTGGTCCAACCTAAGTTACTTAAAGTTCAAATTTTTAACAGAAGTAAAAAAGTTACACGGCGTACCTAGCTGCTGCCATTACCTTGTATATGGCCTCACAAATTCAATAGTACACATACTCGAAATTATTGCAGCATATAAGTTGTTTCATCTGTAACGCTTGGGCTCGTAATTAGCCAATGTGGATCCAGAACATCCATAAGAAAGTGCTTTAACCTTAGAGCTAGCAATTCTATTTTGGAACCACCATTGATCATTAAAGTCATCAGCCCCCTAAAGAGCAAGCTCAAAACGTTTACTAAACATTGCATCGTTCTTGTCAAGATTTACAGTAACTATAACCAAGAAATATAATGCAAAGATAGCTTAACTTCCTCATGGTATTGACGGAATAATTCACGGCAAACGCAACAAAAGGAGGGAAAAGCTGCAGTAACACACGAACACGGCGGTTTACCAAAGTGCTACTAACGTCGCCATCTCGTATTAAGTTGTCAGAAAACTGCTCGAGGGATAGTTTGGGGAACAGTACCCGGTTTATGTCGCTGTTTCCTGAACGGCAGACATGCGTTTCTTTGTCACTAGAAGGCGTCACGAATTGTCGAGTTTGTCGTTTTGAATGTTATGACAGTAACTGCAAGGCAACAGCGATAGAAGGTAGAAACAAAAAGTATTCCCGAAACCACGTTGGTGGCGCCAGGTAGGCAGAAAAATGTTCGTGTGTTAGTGCATTTTTGCGTTTGCCAGTCTCCATCCATCCTGCGTTTCCATCAGTGCCATGAGAAAGCTAAAGCTATCTAGCAATATATTTTGTGGTTATTGTTTCTAAGCATTTTCTTATCTGTTCCACTTTTAGTAACTGTTTGTTCGTTGCTGGTTTTTAAAAAGCATGGGCCTGTGGTGCTTCTGGAAGATATTCCTTCCAAATTGTAACTTTAAGGCTACATAACTGAGTTTAATGTTTCTGACGGGGATTTCGACAAATAATGACAATTTCGCTTGTTAATGTAAGAAATATGCCTCATCAGAGAAGAAATTCTTTTAAAGTCGTCAAATCCTTCCAACAATTTTTTTACAAACGTTTTAAGATGCGAAATACAGTAGACTTAGATACATATGGAACTGCAATACCGTAGCTTATTTTCGCACTGATAGGCAACGATCATGTAGTGAGCACATTTCGCGGAAATCCAGGGGGGTGAATATTTACAGTGGAAATACTTTCATTATGTTTCTGTATCCAGGAGTTGATTAGATTCGCGAAACGGTTGGACACGACATTATACCTACAAACGGTTCAATCAACAGATTTAATTTTGTTGGATTTGTTTCTTTCGGCTTAGATTAAAATGTTTATCTACGCTACTCTAGTTTTCATTTTGTAACGATTGGAACGATAACTCCAGAGATATTGAAAGGAATAGCAGCAAAGCATCAAAAATGAACAGCAAAATACATTGTGCATAATGACGGTCATTTTGAACAGATGTTCTAAATAAGCTTACCTGAAAAGCTTTGATTTTGAAGAGCTTTCAATGCCTTTTTTTAGACAAGATAACCTCCACTGGATTGGCAAAAGTATTTTCGGGAGGAAACAATCTTTTGAAGTATTTGACGGAAATTAACTACTAGCGGATAAAAAGAAATTTCAGATTCGAATTGTTATATTATATTTCACAACGTTAATTCCAATTTTTCTTTCTCTCATTGTTCTTCATTTTCTCATTCCTATGCTATATTTATAATACAGTATAGGAATACATATGTGCGTACCTATACATGCCTTAAACATAAATTATGTTCAGAAAAAATAAGATTAAGCCTTCGTAACGAAAATATTGGTGGATATTGAATGTAGTTATTTCCACTAACAGTTTCAATGTCAGCAATATCCTCTTTCTGAACCTGTTTGTGTATAATGGAGAATTGGAGTACGGGGTTAATTGGATAAATATTTAAGCAACGACAATCTTATGTTGCGGTAAGTTACAAAGCAACTCGAAATTCTGTCTTGTTCTAATAACATAAACAAATACATTCAGAATGTTCATAGGTATTGTTGACTTATGTAAATCTCATTAGTTAAAGTTGAAATTTTATCAACTATACGTATTCTACTACAAAAGAATGAATTTTCTATAACGTAGTACAGTTAGCAGAGGCTCGACCATTTACTTCTATCGATAATATTTACACAAATTAAAAATAAAAACAAATTTAACCCAGAATTTTGGCAATATGTTTGAATATCTCATCCATACTGCTTTTCGTAGATTATTTATTGACGAAAGATTTAGTATATAAAGCCTTTCGCGATCTGCATGGTTTACAGTAACTATCAAGGAAACAAGATGAATGTTGTGTTGTGTCTGATACTTGGTCTCTCGCTAGGGACGATCGTTAACGCTACGGAGTCGACGAATACTGAAGAGAGAGGTGTGAATTTGGAGGTGAACTTGCGTATTGGTTTTGGATGGAAACATATCTAATTTAAAATATTCGTTTTTAGATTTCAGTTGTTCGCTCGAATTTGGAAGATCCTGAACACGCTACCGAATTAGCAAGGCGTCTAATGCTAGCGTGGGGTGGTTATCAAAACCTAGGGGCTCGGATAACTAATTTTGCTGGTGTGGCAACTACATACCTCAGTAGTTTAATGGACGCTAATGGAGTTGATCAAATATATCCTGATAGTCAATGGAGCGTAGTAGTAAATGAGAAAGCAATATACCATCGAGGGCGCTATTACGCGATATTTAAAGTACGGTATTATCTGAACATTTACATTGTTAGGTTGTTTTCAACTGAGCCGTAGAAAGATAGATTATGTAATCGTTATTTGTTATACTTTTTAAATGTAAATAATTTAACCATCTTCGAAAAATAAAGTATTTACGCCTTTTTTTATACATACTGTAAATGTTAATAACCTTTTTAACACATCCATCTGGAACTTCTATTTTACCAAAACGTCATGATTAAAGAATATAAATTTAAGAACGCCTTACAAATTTTATTGTCTTTAGGCATCGACATTTAAATTTTTGCGATATTTAAACACGAGCTGTGATCTACGTTGCGTGAATCCACTACTACTCATTGTTATACCTTACGTTTTACTTGCTAACTTATACGTAGAAAACGGTTCCAAAAAAATTGAAAACTTTAAATGAATTAGATCAAGAACAACGAAAATACAGTTAATTTCTGTCAAGCGTCTCTATAATAATTTAATTATTTAATCGAGCCTGGATTTTAGCCAAATAGGTTTTTGGCTAGGTTTCTTCTGTATGTCGCCGCCGATCTTTTAGCTCGCCGAACATAGTTGTTGAAGTATGGCAGTGCGATGATAAGGGAATAAATAAATTTTGCCATATCTTCTAGTTATTAGTCTGAATACTTCACCTTTAATATTAATGAATTCTATATAATTTGTGCTATCTTGTTATTAAGCTGACGTTGGTTTAAATTACGATCTAGAAGATTTTGTTTATTGCACGAGTCTTGCACTAGTCTTGCACTGGTCTAGATTTCATATATATTATTAAGACGTGGATATGTAAATGTTATCAAGCAAATAAATGGTGATTTCCTCCGTCGTAGGTTCGAGAGTATCACCTAGTTCTCAGCACTCTATAAAGAGTAAATTACAAAGCATCGTTTGCGAAAATTGAATTAGTGAAATAATAGCTCTAAGCACAAAATTTGACGTCTACGTAGTGTCTTTGCTAACTCATCATATATTAATTACACCTTATTACACCTTGAAGAGAATTGTCACCTTCAACGTTTTTATTAACACAAAATCCCCACTATTTCTTGCATATCTTTATTTTCTTAGCTGCGATGCATTCGTTATGAAGGGTTCTTACGTACTATTAATAAAACCTTTATAAAATTGTGTGCTGGTCTGACGGCCGTCCTGGATTAATTATTATATATTACAATATAATACATAAACTTGTGTGGTGCGGAGGGAGCCGATACTTATGTGTTGTTTACCATACAGTCCTTGCTATCATTATTAGTAAGACATTGTTTTAAATATACAAGATATTTTGTTAAAAGGATTTTTTTATTACACAAGGCCAACCAAACCAATTTGAAGGTGCGGTTATATCAATCTCGTTTGTATATATTAGTATAGCAATGAGACTGAGACTATTCTGAAAGCACGCATTTGAAATATCCTTAGCCCAATTGCAACGCAAACTGTCTCAGTATGTCCAGGAAAATGATGAGCTTAGATAGCTGGAAAGAAATATTATTTCGTTAGGACGAGCTGAATTTATTAAAATAATAAATAATAAAAAAGAATAATAAATAAAAAAAATAATATGTTAACCGTATTCTATGTGAAATATCTATAATTACTTTAAGAGGACACATTGTAGAAATTTGAATTGGAAAGCTTCAAAAAGTAATTCAATCATTTTCAAGTTGTGACTCTTTTGCAAAAGAAAAAAAATTCTTATTCATATTTTTCTTCCAGAGTTCCCTATAATTAAAACAAACGAAAAAGCTTTTCTGTATTCGTCCCTAATTTAATCCAATGCGTTCTTTCACTTACACAATTGCTCGCGAAAACAATTTTATTAATATTCCCATTCGAAAGCTTTCCGTATGATTTAAGAAAGTATATCGCAGATTTATGCTACCACTTACGCTATACGCACCGAAAAAGAACTAAGTGGCGAAATTTTTATACAATGAAATCTTTCGAGAAAGATATTCGATCTCCTGGCAATTCGGTTAGGGGCCGAACATATAGCGGTCTGGATGTAATAAAGGAGGAAATTCGGCCGGAGAAGCGTGCTACATTTGTAGAAGCCGAAGAATGGGGGTTACAAATGAAAATGAGTGCGATTCGTGGCGTTTAACCCAAGTACAAATCTACAACTTCTTTCCTGCTCGTTCATATTTAAGTAAGGTACGTGTTATTATTTTTTTTTTTGTTTGCTCGAAGAGAGAAGAGTTTATTAAAACATTTCGATGTGTTTATTAAATCCAAGCAATCTAAAATCTTTAAATGTACAGTTCCAGTTTAGTTGGGTTGAGAGATATTGCGTACATAGAAAAAGGCTAGAAAAAATAATGGAAAAATTATTTGCAGCAGAAGCAATGCAAGGAAAGAAAAGGCAATATCTAACTTGTTGTTTCGAATGTTGTAGTATTAACTGTCAGACAAACAACGGTAAAATATGAAGTGAAAACACCACGCTGATGATACCAAATAGGTGGAAACATGTTCGTGGATAGAGTTTTTCTCTACTTGCTTTGCTTTGCCGTAAATGGTTCCATTAATACCACGATGAAACTATATCAGCATTATTTCCTGCGTGCATATGTTTCAAATGATTTCATTCAAATGATTCATTGTGAGTTAGTGGCAGCTAAACGCGAATAAAACTGATATATGGTATCACAATTAGACTGGCGACGTTGCGTGCAGTTTGTCATTCAGTTCAGCAGCAGGGTAAGTCTCGCATGTGTGTAACTTGCCACGGCAGAAATATGCAGAGATGGACAGCAGTGCCGGCTAGTATGTGGTTAGTAACCGAGTAGGGAGCATTGCAGTGACGTTCAGCTTAAAATATATTTCGTTACTGCGCCATTTTAAGAGTGCGTTTTTCGTTTATTTCATTACTGCCCTACTTTACAAGTGTTAGTTTTGGTTTATAGTGTTATTGTACTATTTTCAAAGGTCCATCTTCGTTTATTTCGTCAATACTCTTTCTTAGTAGTTTGATTTTCGGTTTATTTTGTCAGGTACTCTCGTAATTTTGGAGTACCCTTTAGAGCTTATATTTCGCTTAATAATTTTATAATATATGTTATCCTTATTTAATATCTATTTGTTTCGTATTGTTTTGTTTTATTTTAGTAGTTTTTAGTTTATAATAATAAACTATTTATATTATTATAAACTATTATACTGATATTGTTGAAACAAATAACAGATGAAACAACAGACATTAAAGGAAGGTGGGTTCTTAATGTACCGGTTGAAACATTGCATACGGAAAACACTCTAATATCATTTTTAGTTGCTACGAAATCAGGTTGGGTGTCACTGCAAACGATATACCGATATTATCATTAACAGCGTAAAAAATATGGCTGGTGACGACTCCTTAAGAATTCTACTCTTTTTTTCAGATTCTGGAAGGGTAATGTTGAAAACAAATAACGAGCTTAAAAAAACGTTTTCCAAACATGTTAGGTCTAACATGTGTTGTGCATGGAATACATCGCATTCCCGATGTTATTTTATTAATTAACTCATTTAAAAAGATGTTGTTGAAAGCACGAACTAGGTTAAAGTTATATAAAAGAAATGTAGCCGAATACATCGTTGTCCCCAGAATGTTTGCGTATTAACGCAAACATTAATTGCGAAAGAAGACTTAGTCGAGCAACTAGAATTTATTAACAAACGTTTCTCAAGCGTAACAAAACTGATAGAGTGATAGAAAACAAAAATTTCAAATTAAGCGAATCCTCTCATCACTTAGAATCATTCTTTAGTAATTTAAAAAGTATAGAGGGATCGACTGGCGAAAGGATACGGAACAAAGTTAATGCGGTTTTACGAAGAAATCCAGATTATGTGCTATTAAAAGAAATTTCCAATAACACCTTTACTGCCCAGAATGAAAGTTTATGTTTAAAATATAAGGATTAATTGCATACTTCCATTTCGCACCAGTTAGTTCATGCGTCGTGGAAAGATCTTTCCCTAGATTTAAAAACTTACGGACGAAACCAATTTGCAACGAACAATTTGTGTATCATAATCATCAACAAAAATGTATCATAATTAATGTCTATTACAACCTTATCGAAAATGCACCTGACCATTAAAAAATATAACTTTTAATTTATCTACGCTACTGTATAAACCCGATCGACGCTTGGCTGACTAACACTCGCTAGCAAACTGCACTGAACGTCCTCGCTCTAATTATAAGGTGGCGAATTAGAGTGTGACCGCTATTTAGGGGCTTTTATTAAGTGGAGTATTTGTACCGTCTTTTAAAAACCGTTTTTCCATAGCTGAATTTATTACTATTCGGTAAAAAGGTTTCTATTTGTAGCGTTCCGAAAAACAAACTAATTTCATCTAAATTATAAATACCTCTTAGGTTCTGCCAATGCACCTAGAAAAACTATTTTTTGAATTAGGTACCAAATGACTATCCTCATTTGTGTTTTTGTTATCTCGTCTACAACATTTCTCAATCTAGACATTCGATGCTTCGAATTCATTAATGTTCAATAAGGTGGCCGTCTCGAAAACCTTTTGTTTTGTAGTACATCCACTTAATGGGATGGACAAGGAAAGATAAATTAATAAGCTATGCAGTGTAATAATTATGGTTTATTTATCTTTCCCAGAAAAAAGTAAGAAGATTTTCCGGTAACTAGAAGAGAATACTTATACAATTCAAGAGTTTGTGGCAAAGTATGCTGTCCGCATCCGTTGTATACAGTGTCCACTAACTGAAGAGACGTATTAATATAAGATTAATCCAACACATTCCGATAATTTATGAGTGACCGTTGAATGGGGGTGTCCGTTCAATAAAGATGTCCGTTAGAAAAGGTTACACACTGTGTTTGGTATTGGAAATTTGAAATACTTTATTAAATAGTTGCTGGAAGCTTCAAATATTTCAACAAAATACTCTAAACTGCAAAGCATAAAAAGTAACCTAAAAGCACTTTTCAAGTAATTGAAACACATTAATTGTAATTGAAGCATTCTTAATGTTATTATTTACTTTGGAAAAGATGGGTCCAAAATTAATCGAAAAAATATGCTAAATAAAAATGTATATACAGTACCAGCCAACAAAACGTATGGGGAATTATTAAAATACGGTAAATTCTTTTTTGGTGAACATCAAGACCCTAGAATTTATTTGGCATACATCACGTAATCGCGTGATCACCTAAGCAAAATGGTCTACAATTTATTTTGCTATTATTATTACGACGTAAGTGAGTTTCGTTTCTCTTCGTAGAAACTCCAATGCTATTTCCTGTATTTTGTTGAGCATTTACTAATGTTAAACACCACCTTACCAAATGTTTTTGCATAAACATTTCTATTTAATTAAATTGCGAAATGTGTTAAACAACTTTCAAAGCGTTCGTATTACATTGTCTATAATAATAGTTTGGTGTGAGATACTTTAAACAAACCTTGTTTTATGTCACATTCTAATCAACATTTATTAGGTTGTTTTCGTTATTTTTTATTTATGCGTGCTCGTTAATTTTGCTTACTAATGTATGCATGTATGTGTGTAAGAAAATTACGGTGACTTCAAGTTGATACTAAAAAAGGCATATAAATTTATGGTATTTCTTCACAGCACTCTTGTTTAACTAAAAATCTGTCTGGTTTCTTTATATTTAATTTGTTCGCGAATGAGATAAACATTTATAAAAAATATTAGGAATAGTTCCTCGATGGTCGATGGACGCTAATTGATATAAAGTATTATTCTATTTATTGTTGAAAGTGTCATGAAATACTCAACTAATCAAAATTCAAATGACCATCATAATGTATAGGATGTTAAAAATAGCAGCGGATAAGGAAATAGTGGGGTTTCATAAAAGATCTCCAATTACCTTAATTATCTTAAAAACATGGAATATTCCTCCTAGTACTTTTGCATACTTTGACGTTGTGTAGAATTGTATACCGTAAGTTTAAAACTTACGGTAATGCAATTCTATTTTGCTAATATGCCGGCAACTCAATCCCGAAGCAATACGTAAAATTGCAGCTTGGATGGAAATCTCATCAGCATCGGCACTGAAAAATTAATTTAAGAGGTACTGCTTAAGCTTCTGTCGAGTTCATTCAAAAATTGTAGGAGAAAACACTGGGGGACCTCGAAGTACTCGAACAAAAGGCAATATCAGACGCGTTCAAGAAATAGTCTTGGGCGACCCAAGAAAGTAGAATTATCACATGAAAGCGTATTCAAACCGTATTCAAGTCAGACACTGGTAACACAACTGCTTGAGCAGTGCAAATGTTATTGCAAATTATGGAAATAAATCCTTTGTTGTCCTTTTTATATGTGGCGTTATATTCCACGACTGGGAGAGTTAATCAACACAATTCAGTAGTTTGGGCTACCACGAAAGCATGTTTGAGATTCTGCTGGGGCTACGTATGGTTAAATAATCGGTCCAGATTTTTTAAAATAGTGCTACGCAATTTTAAAATCCATTTTCTATTATCCATTAAGTACCTCGCGAAATCGTTACCTTCAGACAAATGGCGCATGCCCATATTTTGCATTATTAAATGACACATTTAGTAAATGTGTTATTTGAGGGAATGCATCATTATTCTGATCAGCGAGGTCACCCGATTTGACTCTTTGATTTTTGGTTACGGAGATCAACGAGTGCGTGCAGTATCATGGATTTTTTGGTGGGGAATCTACACCCATGCGCTAAAATCAAAAACGC
>JAIOKQ010000462.1:0-37504 GCA_020654165.1 Oryctes rhinoceros
GTATGTGAACTATAAAAACACTAACAAAATCATGGAACATAGCTTTTTTACTTTTTTTTTCTAAAAGAACACATTTAGAAAAATGCATATGTGTAAGGTTTGTTCAGTTGTTTATTGAAAGTCTTCCTATACGGACAAATTTTAAAGTGCGAAGTCAGAGTTCTGTACCAACGCTTTTAAAACTAAAATGAGCAATTTAACTTCAGAACAAGTGGCTGCTATAGTTGCTTTAATCGAAGATGGACGATCTCAAGCATACGTTGCTAATTTGATCTATAACGGACATTTTAGAAGAACGTGTAGTACCATATGCGCTAATTATAGGAAACGAATTCATGTTAATGCACGATAATGCACGACTATGTTGCTGACTCTTGTTTTTATTTGGCCTGTATTTTATTTAAACAATCATAGAAATTATATCTTAGAGCGCATTAAAGTATATTTACAACTTTATGCTACAAACCAAGATTATGCGATACTTTTATGATTCAAAACTAAATTATGCGATACTTTTTTGGCGGAGTGTATACAGTCTTATTCGGATATAGTACGAAAAAAAAATTAGGTGAAAGAAACGCATGAGTAATGCCTAAATACAAAATATTACGGTTCTATGTGCACGTAGTAACGAGAAAATGGTTTTTCTTTATTCGAGTCCGACTCTGTCTTAGTCAACATATGGGAATCACCGGCAGTCGCTGAAGCAGCGTTCGGATATCCATTTAGTATGCACATAGCATTCACCGTCATTACACGCAATTGCAATGGCATCCTATACGAATATCGAATACACCGATATGATTTTGATTTATGGCGAAACAGGACAAAATAGTCTTGCGGCAGAAAATTTGTACGCGGAACGGTTTCCCAATCGGCGGCATCCACCATCCGAGACAATTGTGAGAACCGTGTATCGACTTCGAGAAACTGGATCAGTAATTCCACGTTTCGAAGGTCGTGGCCGTCATATATCACCTAGAGTTCAGCAAGCAGAAGAGCATATTTTAAACATCGTTGAGGCGGAACCAGGCATAAGTACTACAACTTTAGCCCAGCAAGTAAATGTGTCCCAAACGACGGTGCATCGAATGTTGCAGCTCAACGCATTCGCGAAGAATTCGCGTAAATTTTACTCGTGTGCATAATAACTTTCGTCGCCGAATTGATGCCTGTATTAGAGCTCACGGTGGACATTTCGAACATTTTTTACATGAATAAATTATTTTGTCCTGTTTCGCCTAGATCGGTCCTTGTTAGGACCACCACAAATTTCATAAAAAGAAAAAGAATGTATAACTACAAATAACTCAAAACCCGACATTTCGGATGCATTAACTTTAAACATTAAGAACGCAAATCATATGGTTATCGGCATATTCAATGTAAACACGTAAACACTTCGACATCAGCTGTACGACCGACTAATGCATTTCAATAGACTATTCACTATTCATAGCATCCACAATGCTTTATCGATTTTTATTTGCATCTGGGTTAACTTTGATTCATCAGCGGTATTTGTATAATATAGGAGAAACAAAGATATGGACCGGCTTTACCCGCATTTTGGGCCGTAAAATTTGAAGAAAATGTATATGTTACAAATAAATTTCTTTTTAAATTTTCAGTAACACATTGATAGGTAGTCTTCAGATTTCGGTAGCTTACGTGCTATTTACAGGTAACCCTGTATATATATAACTTTCCTAGATTTAGATTCATCGTAAGTCTTCCCTTTTAAAGACTTGTTTGCTACTAGATCTCGGATTGGTTTAATTGATTTATTAGCGTTTTTACCTTTTGCAGAAAATTGATTTTCTGCAATTTGGATTTTTTTTTCTTTGTCTTCCGATCCTTCTTCCTCACTTTCTTTTCGTTCTTAGTATTGTTTCCAAAATTTAGAGGACAACTTTTTTAGCTTTCCTTTTTCTTCCACTATTCTCAACTGTAGGAAAATGTTTTCCAATATACCTTTTTATTTTCTTTTGCGGTCGTGTCATTGATCGTGTTAGTCAATCATTGTTTGTGGCAATCATGACATTGATTGTAATAGTCATATCTAGAGATAACAAAGGCAGGCGGAATTATTCCTTTTTTGCAGCGATTTTTTAATTTAGTTTTTAGCGCACTTGTATTTGTCCAGTGTTGCAGGAGAGATGTTCTCTCTTAAAACATCTAGAAACGCTATGGCATTTGAATCCCGTATTAGATAAATTTTCGTCTTTCAGTCGATTACTTATAATCCATATTTTCAGCATTAAATAGTTAATGGCCACATCGGTCATCGAATAGGCATATAATTTATTATGTAACCAATAGTAGCCTTCCAATATAATTGAAATGTGCATTCAAGCATTCATGTGAAATATTTTTATATGACTACATTAAGATTAGTCACATTTTACAAATTGATTCAATTTCACTTACCTTAGTATTTTTAAAATCACAGAACACTGTGCTGATATACTCTAACTTTGACAACCATTTACGTAATGTGCAACATAAAAAGCTATCTTAACAAAAAATCAAGTAACATTGCAGTTTATGTTAAGGACTTTTCAAAAATCTCCTGATTTTCTGGAAGATACCCTGCTTTTTCAAATTTTCTGAACCCGCTGATTTTTACCGAAATGTTTTACTTATTGTTATAATATACACAAGAAAGTCTTGGAGCAGAACTACTCTAAGTCACTTTAGAGTCCTAACATCAGTGGAAGGAGATCGGTTGGGTTCTCCTCTCCTGGAGAAGCTCCCTACTCAATCTTCGATGGGTAACGTCGTCGTCTAACTCGTCGAGCACTGGCAACTAGCGATCAGCGAAGGAAATGAAACCGACCGTGAAATACATACAATCAGCCCGCTCGGCATGTTCATTATCTAAATATCTGAGATTAAATCATACCCCGATGGCTAGTTCCAGACTTTAGAGTTCAGGTAAGAACTCCTAGTATAACAGTAAGCCCAGTGAATTCCTGAACCAGCCAGGATATGGTCGGCGTAGAAAATGTTGCATTCTCCCCTAAACAATATTGTTCCTGCCACACCCATGGCTCTGTGATCAACAAGTTGCAGAACTTTATGGGTAAACGTTTACCCAGGCGACAGTCAAAACAGAGAGAAATTTACAACCTTTCACAACCAGGACGAAGCAGCAAAGGATACGGACTGTAGGGAACTTATTCCGTCGGCGCTGCGCCGCTAACGGTGGCCATTTATCAGATAATTGTTTTCTTTGCCCCACAATAATTGTTACTTTCGTAGTCATAATTATTGTGGAGCAAAGACATTTAAAGACAACTTGCTAGAAAAATTAAAATTAAATTTTATGTTGCATGGTCAACGATGAAACGAAGAGGTTGATTAAATTTGAGATTTTATCACTTATTAATTGTGAAAAATGGAATACGTGAATAATGCCGACTGTTGAGGGAGAAGTATTAGAATTTGCGGATATTATTATTCTTAAGTTCTGTATTCGAAGTACAGCTATACCTTTGCCAAGAATCTTGGAATTATATAATAAATTGTAGGAGGTGAGATAAAATATTTAGGCTTTTTGCGATTCGGGGTAGCATGCTCTTTGGCAAAGTTTCAGAAAGTTGTGGAAACTAGTTAGCAAAGGGTTAGATGGTGTAAAATAGCTTTTGGATTACGTCATGGTTACAAAATCAACAAAAAAAAATCGAAATATTGTTTTAAAATGGCACCGAAATCAAAAGATGTGGGATAAAAAATGTAAAAGTTTGTTCGTTTGTTCGGTTTTAAATACACAACGCTCCACAGCTTCTGTTATATCTGAAGAGTTAGATAAGGCCGGTTTACAATTTGTGCCGGCAAAGATAACCATGATAAACATTCAAAGCTACATCACAATTCTAAGTACATACGTAGAAAACTCGTTCTGACTGAGTGTAACATAGTAGCGAAACGAATTCATGTACATTCATGTGGAGATGGAAAGAAAACAAAAACATTTCACTTAGGAGACCTAACATAAAACATATTTCGAAATCGTTCCCGTTCCTTTTTTTGTTTGTGGGCTTTTGTAAAAATTAGTCTCCTGTCGTTTGCATGGAGTCTAACGATGCGAAATTAACTCGGAAATCTGGAGCGGAGGGGAGCAAATTATACAACGTAACGTCGGAGGCCCGGGAAACGCACCGAGTATGATTTGTCAAACGGAGAAAAAGTAGACACGCGGACAATTACAAAAGGCGAAGGAGGAAAGTTAATTAATTAAAATGTAATTAGAGAGCCGTTAACAACTGACAGCTCTTTTTCAATTTTTACAGTACTTCTGGAAACGGAAAACGAATAAAAGAAGAATACAGACAGAAAGTCGATTGCCTGTGATTTTCATCGTTCCTCTTATTAATTGGAAATTTTTCTGGAAATTGTATAACTTGCGTGAGATGAGAGTGCAATAACGTCGAATTTTGCTGGTAGTGTGTCAGGAGAATCCCTAAAAAAATGTTGTGTCTTTGAAAATTTACTGAATCTTCTTCCTGGCTTTGCTGTATGTCGTCTTTAGTGATCAATGTTCACCGTTCGAGATAACTGGTAAGACGGACATAAACGTTGATCACCATAAACGATACACAGCCAATACAGCAACTTAGAAGGATGTCTGTATAAAGATGTAACATGTAAACAGAAAAGTCATACAAATAATATATCACATTGAAAGAAAAGAACGTAGTTTCAGAAACAAGAATTGCAGAAACTTAATTATTGAACCACCGGAAACTTTAACTCTAAATTTCAACAACAAAAATACTTTGTTCAACGGTTCGTCTTCTCACCTAAAATGATATGGTTAGAATTATTCAATCCGAAGCAATTCAGAGGATATGATGGAGATTTCAGAATAAGCATTATTCGTCTGGATTTAATTAGCTTTGAATATATATTTGACATAAATAACTAATACTTTTGTAGTTGAAACCGGTGGCCGAACGATGAAGAAGGTGCGTGCGGAGGGTGCCGATACTTATGTGTTGTTTACCATATTACGCCACAGTGTTTGCTATCATTATTTTCAATATATATATTTATTAAATACACAATTTCCTTGATAAAAATTAAATAAACATGTTACTTCTTCGTATATATAAAGATTCAAATACATCTATGAATCCCATAACTCGGTTCCTTCTTTGTGTACGCATTCAAGTATTCAATGTCTAACGCTAAATCACCACCAAACTCTATCGAAGCATGAGCCTGGTTGGGCAGCAGCAGCAGTAAATAGCCGATGCTATACAACTCACGGCTGCCCAGACGCTCGCGTTCTTATTTAATACACTACTTGTGGTATCTTACTCCCAGCCGTTGTCCCCATCTATAAGCGAAAAAAATTAGAAACCAACGATAGTGTGCGTCTGAGCGCTGCGTGACAAGCGAAAGAGCGACGGTATTAGTTCGTACGTTCGACTTCCGAAGAAGTTTGGATACTTTGTCCGTTACTGGCGGAAATTCCCTGTCTAGGGCAAAAATAACAAATGACTATTAAATATATTTTTAATTAGAGCATTAACGAATTTTATAAGAAATTAAACGTATTTTTACGTTAAATGCGTACACGTCAAAGTTGAAATGATGCTGAATACGATTTATATGAATTTATACAAAGCAAAACAAATGAAACATTCAATCTATCATAAAATAGACGTAAACAAAATATTACTTTTACAAAATAATTGTTGTACCTATAAAATAAAATAAAACAAAATAATATATAAAAAGTCTTTAACAACCTCTATTGTGTCTTCTTCTTTCACTTCAAGGGTAAGAAGTTAGGGCTGCAGCGACGTTACTGCTGTAAATGAAAGTAGGTATAGTCATTACATTTGATCAGGGCAAGCTTTTATGCTTATTTAACGTGATTTTCGTTGAGTTTTGAAGGTTTTTTTCATTTCAGTGTTGTACACTGTGCTACGAGATTAATGCTGAGGAAGCTTTTATTAAAGTAAGAGAGTGTAATAATGGTTTCACATTCGATTAACTGCTTGGACACTTACCCAATGGCATTAGTACGGAAGATAAGAGACCCAATGAATTATTGGAAGTAAAGCGTTTATATGCACGATGGTAATATATATATATATATATATACCGTGTGACCCCTTTGAAATTAAAGCACTCCTGTAAAAACCTAGTTTGTTTTAAAACAAAATGAATTCTTATACACATATCAGATCAAATAAGTTACATTTACAAAATTTCAGATCTGCACTATTATCCTAAAATGATGCAAACAAATGAAATTTGTTGCCTAGATTTTTTCAACAATGATCAAACCTACTTAGTTTGTTATTTGTTATATTAATTATTATAACAAATAACAAACAATTATTGTAGATATTAATTATAATATTTGTTATAATAATTCACTTACCAATTAAGTTAATGAATAATTAAGCAATTATTGTTAATGTCACGGCCTACATGTGGCATAATATACATATTAACTTCGATATTCGTATCATATTTATATTGTTTTTCTAAATAAATCTTGAAATTTTGATAATGCACGCTGAAATTTGAAACATTATACTTTCATAACTTTTTATTAACATATTTGAATGAAATTTTGGTTAGAACGATTTCAGGATCTTGTGAATTCAGTGACGTAGTCTGATTTTTGTACAAAAAAGACAATCGTCAATATATCTTTTTGACCAAAACGCTACGAACGTTCAATACGAGATATCCAATGCAGTTCCGATACGTATGTACATACATCGAATTCCTGAGGCGTTCCGTTACTACGAGGACTGCATAAATACTATGCATTAACTTGTAAACTTGTTGTATATAAGATACCTGTTCTCTAGCTGCCTCCGGCGTACACGTTGGCGCTTAATTTGGAGCATCTAAATTTTACATGTTCGTCGTTCGCATTTTCCTTTTGCGAGAAGCGGAAATCGCGATAACTTAAATCCCGTATCTTCGGGTAATTGTGCCACTGCTGCTGCTAGTAGTGATACATCGGAGACGGGATTCCAACGGGACTACTAACTTAATCTTCCTTTGAATAGTTCCATTCCTGCGCGATATATAACAAGTTGAAATGTGTGACGGGGTAAGACGGTATACTATTGCGAAATTTTAATTAAACCAAATTAAACCACTGAAGTTCGGAAGATTGGGTAAATGTATGACGCACGAATGAAGATACATTACCATTCAGCATAGATATTACCATAGGTTGTTTTATTCGAAGTGGAACGCATGTACATTTTCTTCAATTATAATTCTGTTGTTTTACTCTGCAGATATGTAGCATACGGTGCCTTAAGCTTAAGGCACTAGTATTTCAGGAAGTAAGTGGAACGGGAAGTCAAAATTTTGCGAACGTAACCATTTGATTATACAGAAACCATTAAAAATATTTTTTTATTTTAAACGGAATGCTGCAGCGGATTGCAAACTAAGTGAAATTGTAATGAAAATGGATACTTCACTTTGAAGTGCTTTTTTTATTATTAATTTAGACCCTTCCTTATAATTTTTTATACATACTTTAAATAAAGAATCATCTGTATCAGTGGTCTAACCTAAGCCAATTGTAAATATACACTTCGCCAAAAAAGTATCGCATAATTTAGTTTTGAATCATAAAAGTATCCCATAATCTTTGTTTGTATCATAAAGTTGTAAATATACTTTAATGTGCTCTAAGATATAATTTCTATGATTGTTTAAATAAAATACAGGCCAAATAAAAACAAGAACTCATACTTGAGATTTTTATTAAAACAAGAAATTATAATTTTGGAAAGAAAAATGTCATAACAGTAGCTTTTAATATTGAGTATTGCCACCTCTGGCTCTTATGACCGCTCGCATACGGTTTGGCAGAGATTCGATTAACCTCCGTATATAAGCCTGATCCAAATTCTCCCACTCGTCCATGCAGGTCCGCTGGGGCAACATTTTGGGTTCATGTCCGTCTGTGAAGGAGGTCCCACACGTGCTCGATAGGGTTCATGTCCGGACTTACCGCAGGCCAATCTAAAACTGGAATACCAACATCGTTAAGGTATTCCTGGACGATTATTGCAACATGCGGTCGTGCATTATCGTGCATTAACATGAATTCGTTTCCTATAATTGGCGCATATGGTACTACATGTTCTTCTAAAATGTCCGTTATATACCCGTGGGCAGTCGGTGTACCTCTGTCTACTGGTACTCACTCTGTACGACCTGTTAAACAGATGCCTCCCCAAACCATAATAGAGCCACCAGCGAAATTAGGTCTAGGTCGGATATTACACTGCGAATAGCGCTCACCGTCTCGTCTGTACACTGAGATACGCCTATCTGAGGTGTAAAGACCAAATCTTAACTCATCTGTGAAGAGTATATTGGCCCAGTCATTAATGTTCCAATTTACATGTTCTCTGGCAAACCTTAAGCGAGCCACTCGGTGATTCTTAGTGAGACGAGGGGCTGTTACAGCTACTCTAGCTCTTAATCCACTCTGCCATAACCTATTCCGAATAGTTTGAGTACTCACACGAGTATTTCTGACTCTAGCCAAGTCGTTCTGCAATTGTCTCGCAGTTACATGTCTTCGACGTAATGCTTGTAGTAGTAAATAGCGGTCATCTTGGCGAGTAGAACATCTTGGACGACCTGGTACAGGTCTTCTACTGTAATTGCCTGTTTCCCTATATCTGGCTACGGCTCTAGAAACACTTGACTGATTGCTGTTCATCAAATTAGCAACGTATGCTTGAGATCGTACATCTTCGATTAAAGCAACTATAGCAGCCACTTGTTCTGAAGTTAAATTGCTCATTTTAGTTTTAAAAGCGTTGGCACAGAACTCTGACTTCGCACTTTAAAATTTGTCCGTATAGGAAGACTTTCAATAAACAACTGAACAAACCTTACACATATGCATTTTCCTAAATGTGTTCTTTTAGAAAAAAAAAGTAAAAAAGCTATGTTCGATGATTTTGTTAGTGTTTTTATAGTTCACATACACGAGGCAAACTTTTTGTGAACGTATAAAAATATCTTGGTTTATAAGTGCCCTTTTTTAGTTTATGCGATACTTTTTTGGCGGAGTGTATTAAGATAATTTAAACAAACACAAATTTCATATGCAAGTTGATATCGACAGCTCAAACAGCAGAAAAGTAGATGTAGAATTAAAAATGAGAAGCCCGAAGCTGAACGCTGGAGGCAGTGAATATGCTCCTGAAGTCTAACATTGAAAGATCATTGAAGAGTGCTCACATATTTGATCTCACATTCTTCATAGTTGAGTATGTAGACGCACAACTCAGAATATTTCTTGAGAGGGTGTAACGTCTTAAAGTGCAAGTTGACATGGTTACTGAGAATGTTGGCCTGCGTCCTATAGGATATAAGGCCAATCTAAGGAATCGATTTAGATAGATTCAGTATTACCTCAATTATGTTAGGTGATTTTTAGATGTCACTGTAACTGTAATTTTATATAAATATATTAAATACAGGAGAACCATAATTTTCAGGAATTTATTGCAATTAATTACATTGCTAAAATTATTCAAATTTAGCTATTTTAATCTGGATCTGATGGTGTGGGACGTACACACGAAACCGGTAGCCTAATTATAAAATTAACGAAGATATTTGTGAGATTCAGTCCTTCTTTCATTAAACTATGTTTAATTAAAAGATTTAACAAACAATAGGTAAATGAAGTTGGGTTCGTACGATACATTAAATTATAATCGGTAATATATACATCTTTAACATTTCAAAACTTGTTACGAATTTGCCTTGAAGTAATAACGAAAATTTGTAAAGTTGCAGCGGACGGTTATTCTAGTATGTTCCTCAATACTTCCCAAAAATTCAAAACTTTGAATTTTATCAACGAAGTAATAGGGTGACGCGCTTTTGTAATCATGTAGATTTATATTGAAATTCCCTAGACAAATGACATTTTAATAAATCATTAAAATTATTTTTTTAATTAAATTTTCAATTACACTTACGAAGTGCCCGTAATCTGGAGAGTGAAGTCTTCTTCTTCAATCTTCAATGGTAACTGTTCAATATCTAACAGGACGCCCGTCTTAAAACGTTCTTTTAATTTATATTTATTTACTTTTATATAATAGAATTGGTTTCGGTTATTTATTTTCTTGAATGTATTTATTTTAAATGAAAATTTTAAAATAAATAAAAAGTACGTGATTCAGTGAGAAGTATCGATTTTTTTCCATATGATGTGATTGGTGCTAGGTGACACTAATTGACGAATACGATCGCCCATTAGAAATAACATTATTAGACTCTTCTCCTAGGCAATACAATGTGTGACCAGCGTGGTGGTTGGGCCCTGCGAAACTGCAACTACCCAAAAGCTGCAAAAGCAAAAAGCTGAATAAAAGGTAATAATTCTCCTGGACAAAGGTATGATAGGTGCCCTATGAAATATAGGCGTTAACCACAGCTTAATAGTGATCCAAGTGAGTTTAAAAGTCGATCTAGTTAACGCCACCAGTAGACCTGCGAGCCAGGGCGCTCACCGCCTTCAAAAGAGCGAGCTCTGTTGTTTTCCGGCCAACGGACAGCACTCAGAATCGCGCTAAGTCGCCTATATCTTTTGTTTTGTGCCTATATCTCTCTCATTTAAGTTATATATTCTTTTGCTGTAAATTTTAATTGTTTAATAAAATTAATATTCATTTTAATCTATTCTTCGAAGCTCCATTTTCCTGTTTTTGTATATTTTATTTTTATTTCTATCCACTGTAATGCCATTTATACTATTTTCTCTTTTTAAGTAAAAATCACTGTTATTTTTAAAATTAAATCTTTTATTAATTCGGTACATGACTACTAACGAGCGAACGAACTAAGAAGTGGATGTTATAACGTGCACTTCGAACGTGCCATGAAGGGTGTAACTTTTAAGGTATATGAGTAGCTGCTACAAGAATTGCGAGTTCACTATTCATAAATGCAGCATTTACGTTTCAATGTGAACAAAACACATTTCTAATAGTTTTTCAGCATTTCCTCGTCTCCATGTTTTCCGGTGTTACGAGGGGTTCATATTTTCAGATCCATAACTTTACATGTGCGTAAATTTTAGAGGCTGCAATAAACTTTCCTGTAGCCACATGGAATATCGAATTGCTATAAGGCACTATTTATTGCAGTGTAGTTTTTATTCTGCATGCTGAAAACTAATTATTTTAATTTGAAAGTTTTCACAGTATTACATATTTACGTATATTAATATTGTATTTGATCAATATGGTATATGTTTGATACATAGCTTTAATTTAATCCGTTCAACATCAAGCCAGCCTAGCTATTTAATTTTCAACATGAAGAATGAAATGCGGCTTTCAATTAGATTGAAATAAAAAAATTGAAATGCCGTATCCTTCTTGGATTTGTATGAGAAATAGCTTACCAAAGAGTCGTAGGCTAACGTGGCGTAGCCGATTGAAATATAGTTGCCCGAATCGAGGTCGTAAATCATCTGTACACAATCAAAATTCGTTCGTGAACTTTGCTCCAACGAACGCGATCGCGAAAATTATTAAAACAACGAGAGAGGTGCCGTCAAGCGTCTACCGGTAGGGAATGACCGTAGTAACTACTGCATTGCAGCTATCTAAGCGTCAATATAATCCGAGTTGGTTTGTGAAAACTTAATTTTATTGTGTACGCAGTCACACGGATATATTATTGTACGTAATGAGAAGTTGCCGTAACTAACGTCGTTAAAAAGTTTCAAACGCTCAGCTGCAATAAATCGTTGCGCTTCGCCATTTCAGACGTTAGAATTGCCACTTTCTTATAGTAATGCTAATATAGACGAGTTCTAAAATATCCGCCTAAAACGTACTTAATTTAATTATAGGTTATCTAACGGTAAATTAGTTTATAAAATTGGGTTTCTTCGGCGGATCGCATTAAGATAATTAAATGATGTGCTTCCAGATCTGTAAGCGGCCATCTGCACTTTCTACTGCGACAGTAAAGCTTTAGGATAATGATGCTATTCTATTCGGTATACAAAGTCCGATTTAATCTTTAAGATAACGTTATGGTTCCGTCCAAAACGATTCAATAATCAATAACAATGTAATTGCACCATTAGCATGAAATGAATTACATTCATGTTTTCATAAACTACATTCATGTTTGTATAAATTGTTCTGGAGAGGAATTGCGCAAAAATTTCCGTCAATGCTTCAATTGATTTTGACGCTGGTTTACTGACTGAAACATTGCTAGGTTCATAAATCCCCGACCTTGAGATTTTTTTATTCTTCTCTTAATGTATACAGAAAGGGTAGAAATATTGTTACTTTTAATCATGCTGCCGGCGGCGGAAATTTAACAGTTATCTTTAATAATCTCGTACCTACCCAAAATAATGTTCATCACTTAATTTTGAAATGAATTTTAAAATAAACGAGAAAATATCCAAAGTCATTTTTCCAAAATTTAAAATTTTTATTGTACCTTATTAATGGCGATTAAAATGAAAGTGTTAATGTTAAAAAGAAATAATTCTAACGAAAAATAAACAAAAACTTGAATTTTCCGTTCGTCAAAGAAACTCTCTTTTGCGCGAAGAATAGCTTTCACAATCCGAGTCACCCGCTCCACTAGTTTTTCAAAGACTCTATTTGGCATATTAGTGTAAAACGTTCCAGAGGTGGCTTACGGAGTTAGGCCATATTTTTCGGACCCTCCTGTCTAATTCATCCCATAACAGCTCGATGGTGTTCAGATTGGAGCTTTTGGAGATTATCTTGTTCTTCATTTAAGAAATTTTTACATATCATTGCTGAGTGTTAGAGGTCGTTGTCCTGCACGAATGCAAAATTTTCGTTGATTAGAGGTATTGCATTTTCTTGCAGTATTTCAAAATAAACCTCTTTCCGTAAAATACTTTCGATTCGCAAACAAGCACAGCACTTCTTCCTTGCTTGACAGTTGTCACTACATAATTCTGCAACATTCTTTCGCTTTCCGCTCTTCTTACAAAAAACGCATCTTGATTGTCCGAACACCTCAAACTTTGACTTATCAGTAGCACCCTGACCGATTTCTACGCGTTTCTGTCCGCTGTAGCAATTTCTGCCCCGTCGAAGTAGGTTTTTTTTTGTAGCAAGGCGGCTGTAGAGATTTGCAGCTTTAATTTCCTTTTCACTGCAGTAACAGAAATTTTTCTTACACGGTGGCGATTCGATTTCTTGTGCCGTCAGTCTCCTATATACACTCCGCCAAAAAAGTATCGCATAATTTAGTTTTGAATCATAAAAGTATCGCATAATCTTTGTTTGTAGCATAAAGTTGTAAATATACTTTAATGCGCTCTAAGATATAATTTCTATGATTGTTTAAATAAAATACAGGCCAAATAAACACAAGAACTCATACTTGAGATTTTTATTAAAACAAGAAATTATAATTTTGGAAAGAAAGATGTCGTAACAGTAGCTTTTAATACTGAGCATTGCCACCTCTGGCTCTTATAACCGCTCGCATACGGTTTGGCAGAGATTCGATTAACCTCCGTATATAAGCCTGATCCAAATTCTCCCACTCGTCACGGAGAGCATTTTCTAGTCCATGCAGGTCCGCTGGGGCAACATTTTGGGTTCATGTCCGGACTTACCGCAGGCCAATCTAAAACTGGAATACCAACATCGTTAAGGTATTCCTGGACGATTATTGCAACATGCGGTCGTACATTATCGTGCATTAACATGAATTCGTTTCCTATAATTGGCGCATATGGTACTACATGTTCTTCTAAAATGTCCGTTATATACCTGTGGGCAGTCAGTGTAGCTCTGTCTACTGGTACTAACTCTGTACGACCTGTTAAACAGATGCCTCCCCAAACCATAATAGAGCCACCAGCGAAATTAGGTCTAGGTCTGATATTACACTGCGAATAGCGCCCACCGTCTCGTCTGTACACTGAGATACGCCTATCTGAGGTGTAAAGACCAAATCTTGACTCATCTGTGAAGAGTATATTGGCTCAGTCATTAATGTTCCAATTTACATGTTCTTTGGCAAATCTTAAGCGAGCCACTCGGTGGTTCCTAGTGAGACGAGGGGCTGTTACAGCTACTCTAGCTCTTAATCAACTCTGTCGTAACCTATTCCGAATAGTTTGAGTACTCACACGAGTATTTCTGACTCTAGCCAAGTCGTTCTGCAATTGTCTCGCAGTTACATGTCTTCGACGTAATGCTTGTAGTAGTAAATAGCGGTCATCTTGGCGAGTAGAACATCTTGGACGACCTGGTACAGGTCTTCTACTGTAATTGCCTGTTTCCCTATATCTGGCTACGGCTCTAGAAACACTTGACTGATTGATGTTCATCAAATTAGCAACGTATGCTTGAGATCGTCCATCTTCGATTAAAGCGACTATAGCAGCCACTTGTTCTGAAGTTAAATTGCTCATTTTAGTTTTAAAAGCGTTGGTACAGAACTCTGACTTCGCACTTTAAAATTTGTCCGTATAGGAAGACTTTCAATAAACAACTGAACAAACCTTACACATATCCATTTTTCTAAATGTGTTCTTTTAGAAAAGAAAAAAGTAAAAAAGCTATGTTCCATGATTTTGTTAGTGTTTTTATAGTTCACATACACGAGGCAAACTTTTTGTGAACGTATAAAAATATCTTGGTTTATAAATGCCCTTTTTTAGTTTATGCGATACTTTTTTGGCGGAGTGTATATAGTTTTTATTCTCTTACGACCTGAACGTGCCCAACCCCTTAAACTGGCCGTGCGTTGATGTCTCCGAATGATACCATTAACAGTCGATTTATTAAAATGTATTTTCTCGGAAATTCGACGCACTGAATAAACTTCTTGAAGAAAAGCAACAATTACAGAACGCTTTTCTAAATTCGTCGGTTTTTCCCTCAGCATTTTAATAACTTTAATCAGGTTTACACGCTCTTAACTAAACTACCAAACTAAACTAAACTAAAACATTTATCAATAGAGATCACAAAGACAGGTGGAATTATTCCTTTTTTGCAGCGTCTAATAATCAACTATCACATGAGCAAGATCAGAAGGAGTTTCTTAAATAGATATTTATCTAATTCCGATAGCATTTATCATTCTTGAGGTACTGATTACAACAATTTACTTTGCAAGCATGTTTTAGCTCACTGTTACATCACTGAGATGTAGCAAATGGTGGATTTCTTATCAAATTAACGAATCAATATATTGATCCGCCACCTTTATTTTCTTCAGTCCATTTTATAGTGTGTCAGCATTTTGTTAAAGCATCATTAACACATGTATCATAAGGTAATGCTTTCGTTATTAGGCATCAGGAAGTATTAGCAATAGAACATCTTCTTCTCTCTTCTTTATGTATTAAATTATTTTATATAGCCTTTTTGTAGATTGTACTTAATTTAGATTATTTTTATATTTTGTTCGGTCATTGCGCTTTAGTTTGGGTAAATAAAGTTTATTATGGTTATTATTATTATTAAAAAGATCAGGTGTTTAAGTTATATTTTTATTTATATTTGTTCTAAGAACTAAATTGAAAGGGGAACCTTTCCGTTTCATAAAAAAACATAATTCTTGCTTTACGTATTACAATTTTCACGCTCCGTTATTGCAGTTTTACTACTAAAACGAAGCTTGTATCAATGAATACAAGTTACCAGCATCTACCATCTGCAGACGCGCGTTTCGCTGCAATACGACTCATCAGTGCATTTTCGTGGAAGGTGGTAGCTGCGATTGAAGTTACACTTGTTGTGATATCACTAGTCGAAGCCTACTACCCTGGCATAACGCTGGCCATTACTAACTTGTTCGCTTTTGTATAGAGATTGATGTAATCATCAATTTCGACATTTTTAGAGATTAGAGTATCTTTGATTAGATATTCTTATCCGTGCATGAAACATACTTTCTGGATCAAATCTTGTAAATCTGAACCAGAAGCTAACTATAACACTCCACATGTCCACCACGTCTGCACCAACCATATGTCTAATAAAAAACCGGCGAAAGAGGAGACCGTGTCTATTGAATGAATGAATGAAGTTTTACATCATTGTTGGTTAAATATAGTAATTCACTATTAAAACGTAGCGCCATTAACGAACTCCAGAAATTTAGAAGTTTGAAGAAAGAATTTTGAAAAACAATTTCGAATTCAAATACTTAACACCTATAACTAACAATTTTTAAGTATTCCTTGTATATGTAAGAGGTGAAATAATAATTTTGAACAATAGTATACTTGTACCAACGAAGAATACCGAAACGACCAACATTAAGATTTACATAATAATTTATATTATTAGCAAACGTACATAAGGAAATGAGTCCTCGATTTTGGAGGCAATGTTTCACCTGACCTGCAGGGTCCTCTCAAAACAAAACAAAATTTAAAGATAGATTAATCGAGCAAATCTACGTGCAATTCAAAATTTCGATCTTTCCTATAACTAATGGAATCATTATTGTAACACAACGTTTAGTTCAACGTTAGGTATTTTAACTTTGTCAAAATCAAAGAAGTGACCATACGCAAGGGGTTATGCCTCAAGGCACAGAACGCAATCTATACGGCTCACAATTATTTCCAGATAAAGTTGTCTTTTTTAAAGAAGTTTAATTGCGAAGCTTAGCTGTAGATGCAATCAGAAACATAACGATTGATAGCACTTGGTAGTCGAAAAGTTTACAGTTTTTTCATTAATTGATGCATTTTTTCATAATTTCAGCTCCTCTTACTTTCCTTGTGGTAATGTGGAATCATGAGGACATATGCATCAATTGTGTTCCCTTTACATTATCTGCTGTTCCTGTAACTGATCTCATTAATATCATGTCCTCATTGCCGCATAATTACAATGCTGGTGACGACTTAATTCTTAATTGGGTTGAAGGTAGTGCTTGCCGAACCTCTGTTAATTGTAATTAACTGCTCCATTCAGACTTGTACCTTCCTCTCTTTTTGGAAGCGGGCCGGAATAGTTCCAATTTCTAAAAAAGGAGAGAAGAACATAGTTGATAGCTACAGACCTATCTTGAATTCGTCTAATAATGCCAATCGTGTATTTTGCTCTTCCATATATACACCATCATAGTTACTAATCTTGTGTCGGCTATTCAGCAACTGGACGCGCAAGCACAAGCGGGTGTGATATATACACAGAGCTTAGTAAAACATTCGACACTTTCAATCAGTGTTTTACTTTAAAAAATGTCCTTGGTTTTAGCCCATCACTTATTCGCCTTCTAAATCCTACTTAACCAACAGAAGCAATTACATTTTTTAAATTGATTTAAATCTTTCGGGTTTAATCCGTCTACATGTACTCCACAGGATTCAAATGTGCATTATTATTCAATCTCTACGTCAATAATTTACTTAGTTCCGTATCTTGCTCTATTCCAGCCTAAATAGATGATTTAAAAATATTTATGCCTATTAAGAATCGGATTGACGTTATTGAAAACAAAATTTAACGCGATTCCTTCCACTCATTCCAAGCACTTCCGAGAGTTAATGAATTTTGTGGTCTTGGTGTCATTCTTGATAATTGCCTAAGCTTTGAGTCATATTAACCACTTTGCATTTCATAATCGGAAGTTTTTGGTGTCGTAATGCGCACCTGCAGGTACTTTGAGGGTGTATCCCCTCTTAAAACTTTATTTTATGGCTTTGTTGTAAGCAAGCTCGAATATGCTTCACCTGTTTGTTCACCGAACTACATCTACTTACAACTCCAGATTGAGAAGATTATACAGAGTTTCCTCAAATTCTTGTCATACAAGATTGATGGAATTTATCAGGTACGATGTTACCGCCATGGACACCGAGGCATTCTGCCGGAAGCGACAAAGTACTACTAGTTAGATGGAAGTTGGTGCGTGGCGCACGTGATTGCCCCTACTTGTTTCCTTCTTTGAAATTTTTTGTTCCTCGCACATCTTTACGTTCTTCTTCTACTTTACTCCTTCCTGTATCTCGAATAAATTTGTTATTCTTCTCCCGCATTGTTTCTATATGCCGCATAACTGATACACTCTATAATGATGCGCTTTCTGTAAAATTAAAAATTTTTGAGTTGATTCTTTAATGTTTTCTATTTTGCCTTCAATTATTACTCTTATTCTTATTGTTGCACGTATTTTTTGTATAATGCTGCTTTGTAAAGCCGTTCGGCAATAAACTATTCTTCTTCTTCTTTTTTTTATTATTTATTTATTACTAACTTCTAAGGTTATTCACGTGTAAACGCATAACATTTCATCTATCAATATGTATGATTTCTGGATTTCATAGTGCACTTAAACTGATTATATAAATAGAAATTTTTATATCATCCCTAGAAATGCACGTTTATTGATCCGACCTCGCGAACGTTTCTACAAATTAACTGTCAGACTTTATTCCCATAAATACCATTTCTCAGTAAAATACTGAGGCTGAAAGTTGTCCCAAACTTTTGCCAGGCACGAATAGCGGAGGTTGAACATATTTTGGCATTTATTAGAATTTTTCGCGGAGGAAATTAACATGCACGAACTTTTATCAAATGCGAGAGGAGGCGAAGTTTGAAAACTTAACTGAGATACCGTCACATGCTAAAGTTCCAATAAAGTTACTTCGTTACGTCAAAGTGGTTACATGCGTCTTCGTATGTAAGGTTACACAGTTCTAGATATCAGCGATATTGCGAGGTACAAATAGAAGAAAAGTGAAGAAAGATGGAAAAGTATATTAGCAAATGCTAAATGGAAAATATTTTGATGAAAGCATTTGTAGTCGTTCGATTGTAGTGATGTTAAATGTTCATGGTGATTTCTCTTAGTATGTTGAAAGCAATGTTACCATCAAGATAATTTTGTTTCTAAAGATAATCCGAAAACCTGCAATTTCTGCAATTGTCCAACGTGTTAAAGGATTGTCTTATGTTGAAATTTTTTTTTGTTTTTTTTAGTACTACTGATCTTTTTATATGGTTTATCGTCATTTGTTAACTAATTATTTTTTATATGGTTTCAATTGTAGCTACATTTGTGAACCGTGTCATAATTTTGTGGTAGAAAAATGGTATCTAAGAAAGCGTTTTGTTTTTTTTATACAGGGTGTTTGGTTTTGGTGCGTAATGAGCCGGCTTTGTTAGTCATCAAGAAATCATTGTAGTTTCTTAGAAAAATTTATTGATAAAAAGTGACGTGTTTATACACCATTGGCCTGATTGGTCTTTGACAAGAAATATTAAAACCATAACTGGTTTAGAGACGAGGATAAAGGCGCATAAATGTATAATTCAGAGCAATAAAACGAAGTGTATAATTTTCAGATAATAGGAATCTTGACAAAAATGAGAAAACCACCAAAACTTTTAATGCCATAAACCAACAACACATGTAATTTGGTATATTCTGTACTTCAGCAAAATGTATACGCAAGGAAGCCAGTTCGTTTCGTTTTCAAGTTAAGGTACTTACGTTCTTCAAACGATTATTTGTACCAATTTATACCAAATGTTCGAGCAGAAGCCAACAAAGGAAGATCAGATTTTGGCTCAGGAAGTCGAATAGTGACGGAGCTTTTACAACAAGTAGAAAATCGTGATAATCACCGAGTATCATCCAATAACTTTTTTCATTGCACAAGCTGGTAATAATCTCTAAAGTTTTTTGAAAATCCGTTAATATTCACAAAGGTATACGAACACTTGTGTGATAAAGAGTATGTTTTCCCCACTACTTTATGGTAGACTCAATCACGAATTGTCATTAATCAAATCCGAAAATGACCGCTAGCGGTTTCTTTTAAGGTTATTTTGCGTGATCTTTAATAATAAAAAATCGTTTTGAGAACAATAACAATTAAATACAAATTAAGCAATCTTTAAAATCTTCAAATATTGTTGAATATGTTTCTGCAATCACCTTATTATTTGTCTGTTCTACAGCAAACAATCATCGAGATATAGCCATCTCTACTGAATCGAAAGAAATATTGCTTTTAGATCAAACTAAATGATAAAAGATTCAGTGATAATCACAAAATTACCTGTCCAAGAGGTTCTACAACGTTGTTGATCAGCAGTCACAGCTATCATGTAGCATCATCAGCTATCATGTAACATAGGTATAGTTAGTCGGGTATAGTTTCTTAATATATATCCAACATTTGAAATCCTGAATCAAAAGGGGTACTACGAGACCGAAACAACTAAAGACCATAGTACAGGCAGATGTTCCATAAAATCTAAGAAAAGTATTGCTAAAAAAGAAATGAGATTGTTTTTGATGATCCTGCGAAGTTGACTATTGCAAAATAGAACGACAATGCTCGTAGTTGTCGCCGTCAGTGACATTATGTAATGCCAAATTGTGTAATCGAAAACAAGAAGAAAGAAGTGACGATTTCCCAACCGTATCTTGTAAGTCGATGGGTTACATGATGGGTTGTAAGTTATGGGTGGTGACAACCTATGCGATAACGCAATTACTAACTACTGATGGTGGTGGTGATAATTGGTCAGAAATGCACTCGATAGTATAGTTGTTGATGTTGAAAGTTTTACCGATCGGAAAAGGATTCCAATATCTTCGGTCTGATGCTAGGTGAAGAAAACCAACTGCAGCGCAACATTCTGTTGGGAAGATCTTTAAATTGTGTTGTTTCCCAAAAAAATGGGGCGTGATAATTCTTTATCTTTGTGTGGTTAAAAAACATAAAGACAAAGTAAAACGCGACTGCAAGTTCTGTTAAAATCATACGATTCAAGTGCAATGCGCATTTGGATAACGATTTGCTTTGAATTCTCACTAAGCGTTTACAGCCAATGCACCATAGCATACCTTCATCTTTTCCTGTTTAATTTAATTCATTTTCATATGATGCGATGTCAAAGGTGTCATCTTCTTTTAAGACTGTGGCAATGAATCTATATAGTCCGGCCTTCTAATATCCTTCTTTCTTCAAATAATTAATTAAAATTAGCCTTTCAACAGCTAAAGAATCGTTGTTATAACTTTTCCCGCTGGTGGAATCGTTTTCACTTATCTCGGCAGGAAAATTCAACTTTGACTGACGCTTCTGATCAGATATCAGTTGACGAAGCTCTCATTCTGCCGATAGCTTTCCCATACTTAATTCTTCGCGAAGGAAGTTTTACACACGTTTAATTGAGATGTTTATCATAGTATGGCGGCCCCATACCAACCAAACCTTTGGCACACCAAACATCAATTCAATTATGCGGCAGCTATCTGCAAACTATTTGTGAAGACCTTAAAAAGCTGAAGGACAAAATACAGAGTCTCTTCTAAACAGTTTTCGACGGAAGTGCAAGATCCTGTTTTCGACCGTTTCTAGGTTTTTGATTTCTAGTTTTATCATTTATCAGCTTCAATTTGGTACGGTGACTCGGCTTTATAAGCTGCAGTTAACTCCTTCCATCCAAACAAAGAAATCGTATTCTTTGAATACATTTTTGTTAAAGCTGTACATTAAGAACCTTTCATAAGTTCCTCAAAGAGAGGGTTAATTTCGTTGTAAGGTTTAAACAGAAGGTTACTTATATACATATGTACACTCCCAAAAGAAGGTACTGGGTATCCAAACTTTCCATATACGTTGCCGAACGTACAACAAATGATAAATTTTACTTGACATTTATTGTAGTTTTACTATACTTAGTTTAACTAAGTCAATAGCTCCCAGGAAACTAAAGAAAATCCCTAGTCGTTTGCTACAAGGGTCCTGTCGATAAGGGCGGAAGTCTTCCGGCAATAACTTATGATGTAAAGTTTGTAGGTTACTTCTGTATGTAATGAAAATATTAACGTCCGTTCGTTGTATGAATTTATTAAATGAATTCGCGTAAATTTCATTAAAATTTAGTAAATATTATTACTAAAACAAGTTGTGTAAGTAATAAAGAAAAAAAAAAAAAAACAGGATAAAAAACAAATGGAGTCGATTTGTTAAATTTACTCAAAGTTACTGAAATTATAATAGCTAAAAGAAGAATAACTAAAGTGTAAATTTTCACTCACTTGGAAAATTAAATCTTCTTCATTGCCTCCTTTACTGATAATACTCGCCGATTTAAATGAAACTTTTCTAAATTAATTATCACTAATCGCCCACCATCCGTATTGTATTATTGTATTTTAATAACTTTTTAACTGTTTTACCAGTATTAAATGTGTGTCGGTAGTTTTCTTCCAACTACTACCAACTTGCGGGAACCATAACCGACTCCCCTAAAGCTTTTCAAATGTAAAAATTTTCATTTATTAAAAAATTTAAAAACTACTACGTACCCGTACATGAGCATATAAAATAATTTGCTACAAAAATTTTATTATTGTAAATTTATTGCTAAACGATATCATCATCTATAACATATACGGTTGGCTTCACGGCTGTTTTAAATTATATATCTGTGCTTTAATATCCGGAAAGCCAACCTCTTATCTGTGCTTCAGTACACTGAGAGCTAATATCTAATCATTTTAGGGATTGAGTTGCTAATGCATTATTACATAATATTGAACTTGAAAGTGTCTCGTTATTGAATTGAAATACGCAAGGAAGCTTCTAGGTTTTGCAGGTTTTACAAGAACTTTGCATTTCTTGCGTTTTTTCAATTTGAATTCCTTACTGAAGCTTGAGTAATGTCTCTAGAGTAGACGTTTTTAAATACTCTCTACTATTGCAGTTCAACAAACTGAATTAAGGTAAATGTCGAAATTTTCATTATTCCAAAAATAGAAACTCAAATTAGCTACATGTTATGCGACTATTTGAAAACTTTAAAACAGTCTGCTTTTTATTTTTTTATACGAGTAGTTGTAGTTAATTCTGGAGTCTAGTAATCTATTCTTATCGTTATTAGTATCTAATCGAGTTTCCCTGGATGGGACATTTCTCTTTGTTCTTTTACTCATTTTTCTGTTAATAAACCACAATCGAAATTTCTCGGTTATATGGACCACAAACGTAAGCTATTGCACGTCCTTCAAAAAAGGACATTTATATTAATTTTTGAAAAAAGTTAAACAAAAAAAATATTATCTTGCGCGTGAGTATGAGAGGATATAGTTCAAGTGATGTAAAGTACCAACGAATAAAATAGTTACTATCTTTACAATTCCAAAGAAAACATCAATTAGGCAGGTTCTAGACATTCACGGATTTCGATTATGGAAAAGTTTTATAAAGCCGTTTTCAGCCGAAGTGCTACTTATGTAACTCAAATCAATATACACCAAACTCAATCGTTATAAAATTATTTTATAGAAAAGAAAACTCTGTTTTAGTTAGTTAGTTGGATATAATATAGTTGTGCTTCTTCTACGAGTTGGATTATTTCAATGCAAATGATATACACGTGAGAATTAGATGTGAATATTATATTAAAAATATACATGAAAAAAATGGGGGTCTGAGAAGTTGTCCACGCGAGCTGGCAATAGCATTAATACCAGTAATAACATTTTATGCTACACCCCGAAAACGGGTATTTAGGCGGCTCAAGGAAATTAGCAGTATTCTGTAACCAAATTGGCCTATGAACACACACATTTGCATCTGCATACGTGAGAATCAGTTACCGGTATTCTCTTGTTAACGATCTAAATTTATAGATTCACTACCACCAATTTTATGTATGTCGGAATGCCCGTATACATAGAAGAACTGGACCACACCTTTCATCAAATAAATATTTGAACGGCAACTTCAATGTCACACTTTAGTAAATATGTTACAGGCATCACGCGACAATGTTTTCCATTCCAATCACATGAACGAGATATATAGGAACCTCAATATTTTTTATTCGTGTAAGTGTGGTCGGTAAAAATGAAGTTTACTAAACCTATACGTACTCTATTACAAAAGAACGCATTGTGCGAGTCTGATGTTCACATACAAATATTATTTTCCTTCTAATCTATTTGTACTTCGACGAAGCAACAAATATAAAGTTGACCTAGAATTTTTGCGGCATATTTGAATATGTAATTTTCTAGTTGCCTGACAGTATGCTTACAAGGTAACAACGGAAGCAACCTTTCTATTCCTTTCTTTATATGTGTTATTAATTTTGATTTGTAAACGCTTTTTTTACATTTTTCGAATCAACGGATTATTTTATGCATCATAACAGCCTCTTTGGAGATTTTTTGGAAGTAAGTATTTGTCATCTAAGTTTTAAAAGCAAAACTAGGTAGCTGTGACTGTTATAAACTCGTTTGTCATTGCAAGAAGTGATCCAACTGTAAAATTTTTAACTCCTGACAGTTGTTTTCCCTTGAAATTTCTCGATAAACATGGCTTTCTCTTAAAAATCAATTTCTTTCAAATGTAATAAGTGTAGGTCTTGCCAATTCTTTTCAATAGGATGTTTTCCCTAAACTTTTGATGTCACATATCTGTTAAAAAACATAAAGACGCGGCGTTAAGAAACTTTATTTCAACTTCCAATAATTTCTAAGGTAACTAATATTAGTGCACACAATAAAGTATACAATTGATTCTACTTCGACTTTTACTAAAATTGTTTTCCTAAATAGCTTTTACCTTGTGTTTTTGTATTAGTCTAAAAATAAAATTAAAAATATCGATGACCAAATATTGGTTCGTAATGTAGGAAAAACTGATATGATCTTATTCTATGAAGACCAATAGACTAATCCCTAGTAACAGAATGTTAAAATATTAGGTATATTATATGCATTATAACAAAAGATATCCCATTAGCTGTTAGCCGCCTTGTGTCGGACTTGCTTTTACGGTGTTAGTCTTGACGAATGGAAGAACGAAGCCGATCTTGTGCCTCGAGTTCAAGGGTAGCACAAGAAAATTCGTTCGTTTTGATATAAAAGAGTCGCCTATGTGAAAATTTCTCACGGATACCATCCCTTATTGTGCTTAAGGTCAAGATGTTATGCCTTACTAGTAATCCATGCTGTGGAGGATTCGTCTTGAGGTAAGTTCCATCACCTTTAAACAAAAAGAACTTGAAATATTTGCGGTGGATATTACCAAGTCTCAGAAGGTCACAGGCACACAAAGGATACCAAATTAGAGCTGCGTATTCTAGTTTACTTCGTACGAAGGCAAAGTAGAGTGACTTGACCATTTTCGAGTTTACTTGTTGTATAAATGTATTTCGACACATAGACCTTTTACAGACTTTTGTGCATAATTTGTTCCAGCGCGCAGTTGAATGTTTATGTATTCAATGAAAACAGTATCAAATTCAAGACGATGTAGATATCTACCAGTGCAGCCTACAGATAATTTCAGAAAACGTTTGGACACAACATCATATTTCCAATTCCACACGAATTCCAATGTAATTCTGCTTTTCTTCATTTAGGGTTATTAAACATTTTATTGTGTTCGGTGTTGGTTAGCTTAAAAATTACGCGTTCTTGAAAATAGAAAAACAACTTTTGCTTTTAGAACGCAAATGGCTATTTCAAAAAGGTAGCAAACTACAGGTTATTCCACGAAAAAAAAACTTTGGAAACGACACTTCTTCTCAATCCTGAAACAATTCGAAATTCAAAATTATCTGAAGTTGGTGCAATTTATGCTACCTAAGATTCAAATTTTTATCAGAAGCAATAGAAAAAATTACATGGTGTACCCAGCTCCTGTCGTCATGTTGTATAAGGCCTTGCAAATTCAACAGTATATTGATCAAAAGTATTTACACAACAACATAGAAGTCGTTTCATCTTTAACACTCGGGCTCCTAGTTGGCCGAGAATGTGGATCTACAACATTCTTATAAAAGAACTTTGACTTAGAAGGTAAAGTTTTTTGGATTTTAGTCTGTAGTGCGGTATCTGACTACCAACTTTAACTACCACAGATCATTAAAATCATTAAACTCTTGAAAGACAGGCTTAAAATATTTATTGAACATTGCATTGTACTTACCAAGATTTACACTAACTATTTACCCGGTGCTATTTTCAAAGAAGCATTGGGTTATTATGTTCTTGAACATATTCCTGCCAAATAGTAACTTTAGTACTATACAAAGGAGTTTGGTGTTTCTCGCAGGGAATTTGTAACGACAAGTAATGCCAATTTCGCTTGTTTATGTATGTCCCATCAGCGAAGAAAATTCTAATAAAATCGTGAAATCTTTCCAACGATTTGTTGGCAAACGTCAATCATTTGCGCTGGCTGTATTTTAAGAGGGTGCAGTTTCAATTCTTTTAAGATACAAATAACAGTATACTTATTTACATATGAAATTGCATAATCCTAGCTTATCATCGCAATGATTTGCGTGGATCATGTACTATTACATCACGAACACAGTCAGTGTTAAGTTAAAGCGCACACTTCTCGACAATCCAGGGGAGCAAATAATTACAACCCATTTACCAGTTTCATTAAGTTTCTGTATCCAGGACTTAGATTAGCGAAACATTATATCCACAAACAGTTCAATTAAATCTGTAGGTCAGCGAGGTCTATAGATTTGGATATGGATCTTATGAATCTTATTCCTGCTTTTCCTTTGCAAGAGACCCTTAATATTAAGCGTGTTTGGAATGATAACTCCAGGGATATTGAAAAGAGTAGCAGCAAAGGATCGGGGAAGGACAACAGAATACTTTGTGTAAAATGACGCTCATTTTGCGCAAAGAAAGAGCTTTCAATGCGTCTATTTTGTAACCCATTTCAAAAGTTTTACCTCCAAATAAGTAAAAGGAGATCTTAAATAAATCGACAAGATCATCCCCACACGAAAACAACCTCTTGAAGTACTGGATGAAATCAACTATTAGCACATAAAAAGGAACTTCAGATTCAAATTATGTCTCAAAAGTAATTTTTTACAGGCATATACTTTGTTTCTAGCATTCAAACAGAAATACACTACTTTCAACAGCAGATACCAGAAATGATTTTATCATGCGTAAAATGTTCTGCTGATTCGAAAAATGAAAGAAAAATATACAATATTACATACAAAGAATTAAGGGCGCTTCCAGCCATCCCAGAATGAATTCGTAACTCAAAATTATCTCAAAAAAATCATAATGTGGCCCAATATAAGCTTATTTCTTTCTCCAATTGAAAAGTACAGTACTGTTTGGAACATGGTTGCTTCATGTTAGACGTTTGAGATCATAGTTGGAGTAATTGCCGAAGATATGGATCTAGAAAATTTATAAGAAACAGCTTTGACTTTAGAGGTGAAGTTTCTTAGATTTTAGTTATAGATGTTTTGAAATTTCATCACCGTGTATCTAAGTTTCACTCGCTAATTCGAATCTAGCTCACTGTTTAATTCGATTGGTTGTTTTGTCTAGATGAGCGCCGCTTAGCTACAATGAACTTCGACAGCAAACGTCTATCTCAATGCCTACTGTCTATTTGGGGTGTAACAGTGAATGAATATGAACTGTTTCGTCCAGCCACTTGGTTTACAAGATTCAGGGAACGTTACCTCTACACACATATATTCCTACGTTGATCTCGTGGGAATAAAATAACTTACATTATTCGTATTTTAATTGTAAAGTAGTTTGTTTGCGTAAGATAAATGATTTTACAACGTTTACATTTTTAGAGTATGTTGCCTCCTCAACAGATTCGTTTGTAAGAGGGTAACGTAAGTTGCTACATCAACATTATGACCAAGAGCCGGTAACATATTTTAGAAACTTATCGATACCGCAGAGACAAGTTTCTCGTCTATAAAATGAACGAAATATTTATCGCATTCTAATATTGATTTACGGTCTACCTTAGAATGGTGGATATTCTACGTAATTATTCCCAGCAATAGTTTCTGTATCAGCAATATCATCCTTCTCGACCTGTGTGTACATAATGAAGAATTGGAGTATGGGTTTAATTGGATAAATATTTAAGTAACGGCAATCTTACCTCCAGAAAGTTATAAGCCAACTCGAAATTCTGTCGTGGTCTAATAGAATAAACAAATACTTTGAGAATGTTCATTGTTATGTTATGTAAATCTCATCAGTTATAGATGAAGTTTTTTATCAACTATACGTATTCTACTACAAAAGAGTGTATTGTCAGTAACATAGTATAATTAGTAGAGGCTCGACTACTTACTTCTATCGATAATATTTACACAAGTTAAAAATAAAAACAAATTTAACCCAGAATTTGGGCGATGTGTTTGAATCTAGATAACTTACTGACGAAAGATGTAGTATATAAAGCCTTCCACGCTCTGCATGACTTACAGTAACTAACAAGGGGACTTACAAGATGAAGGCGGCGTTGTGTTTGATACTTGGTCTCGCCCTAGGGACGATTGCTAAAGCTACGGAGTCAACGAATACACAAGAGAGAGGTGTGAATTTGGAGGTGAGCTTGTGATTTCGTTTTGGATGGAAATATATCTAATATAAAAGTTTCATTTTAGGTTTCACTCATTCGCTCGAATCTGGAAAACCCTGAACATGCTTCGGAATTAGCGAGACGTCTTATGCAAGCATGGGTTAGTGACCCTAACTTAGGTACTCAGATTACAAATTTTGTTGGTTTAGCTACAGCATACCTCGACACTATCGGAGCATATGCTAATAGTCGATGGAGTGTGGTGGTAAATGAGAAGGCAATATTCCATCGAGGAAACTTTTTCGCGATATTTAAAGTACGCTATTATCTGCGTACTTACATTGTTAGATTGTTTTCGACCGAATCATAGAAAAATGGATTGTATAGTTGCTACCTCTTGTACCTTTTAAATGTTAATAATTTAACCATCCCCGAAAAAATAAAGTATTTACGCCTTTTTTCGTACATGTTCTGAAATTTCATTACCTTTCTAACACATCCATCGAGATCTACGGTATCAAAGCTTCATAATTAGAAAATAGGTTTTTAAGAGCGTTTTGTTTTAACAAATTTTACTGCCTTCAGACACAGCAATTTGAAAACTTTTACGATATTTAAAGTCAAGTCAACTCAAGTGAACTGAGCTTCTAGAACAAATACAGTTCAATTAAGCTAATCCGCTACTATTTATTGCTGATCTGAGGGCTGCGACGGATACCTACAAGTTCATATTTAACCTAACTATGCCATTTAGTTTGCGTCATTAAAGGTTGAATATGATAATGACTGAAGCTCTTTGAAAAGAAAATATGTTCCTTAATGTGTTATAGTTGCAAGGCTAGACGGTTGCCATGCCTTCGGCTGCCTTCTAGTACACAAACGTGATGTGAAAAATGTGGGCTGAAGCGCAGCTAATTATACTCCAACATGCGAAAAATTGTACCGGATCCACTCTAAAGGTTGAGCGCTTGATTCGAACGCAGAGCATAAGTTTGCAAACAGGATCAAAACCCCTTATTAGTGGACAACTTAGTCGTCAATAATACTAATTCTATTGCCAATAAACAGAGGATATAATGAAAATTCCAAATTAACCTCGAAACATCACACAAAAAGAAAACATAAACACAAATAAATTACGATATAGGAAAAATTAGCATAAGAAAGAAAAATGATGATCTAATCAACTCAAGAATTGTTTTATATCTACATTCTTCTGATCAGATGAGCGATTTTTAAGATTGAGTTGTTATTGTGTAAATCATGTCTTTATGATGTTTCTTTTGGATACATCGTTGTGCATTTACCATATATCCTAAATGTGGTAAAAATAGCAGTCCATACATATGAGGGCAATGCCAGGATCTTTAAATATTCAAATTGATCCCGGCGAAGGTATGCTGTTGCTCGCGCAATATTGCTTTACTTTTATTAGAAAAAAAGGATTCTATGGAATAAGTGCAGTTAAATCTAATAGAATATTAAAATAACAAGCTTTGTAAGTGATTACTGCCGTGGGCACAAAAGCGTGGGGATATGCAATACTATTAGCAATGACGATGTATAGATATCGTTTTCAAAACCGGTTTTTTGTACTGTTAACCGAATACAAAAATTAAATTTTCTTACTATACGCATGACCGATTACATATGGATGGGATGAGATTTGGTATATAAGAGTCTTCACAATTCCAACAGCTTTCAGTAACAAGAAGACTTACAAGATGAAAGTGGTGTTATGTTTGGTTGTTGGCCTCGCATTGGCTACGATTACTCAGCCTGTACATTCGACGGACTCAAAAGAAAGAATTCAGCGTTTGCAGGTGGAATGTTGACGTTTGTTTAGATAAAAGTACGTGTGTTTAATTTTTAATTTCCCTTTATAGATATGGCTCATTGAGTCAAACCTACAAAGCGCTGAAGAAACTACTGAATTAATGAGGCTTTTAAGACAAGTCTGGGAAGTCGACAGTAAGAAAGGAGCATATGCGTCTAATTTTGCCAGCTTGGCGAAGACATATCTCGACGGTATTCAAGGTAATCCATACGGAAGTTATCAATGGAGTGTGACGGTGGACAAGAAGACCACCGATGTGTACCAACGGGGCACTTACTATGCGATATTTAAAGTACGTCGTTATCTACATACCTACATTGTAAGATTATTTTCAACTTCATAAGTTATAACATCGATTGTTAGATATGTAATTCTTAAGTAATTTAACTATTTTTGTAAAATAATGTCTCAATAAATGGATATTCGTTTAAAGTTAACAGTTTGTAGTAATTATTGGATGGTGCACCTACTTTTTTATTTTTATCCTTTTTTTGTTTTCACTGTTCCAAGTTACTCGAATTTATATTGTGTATAGCTAATACCGACGATAAAGGAAAAATAATCTGAGATTTAATTTATAATTCTTCGGAATTTTAATTGGTAGTAAACTAAAGTGTCACTAAGTAAGGTTGTAGCTATGTTATGGAACCCGCAAAATATAGACAACTATGCTTATTGTTTTATTTAGTAGAAAAAGTATACAAATAATGCAAGAACTTGTAGAATGCGGTAATAGGTGCTTAATAGTTTGCTTAGTCTTTGAAAGGTATACCACGCAATATTTAATTATAGAGAGGACAAAGGCCGATGAAATTATTACCTTTTTGCAGAGACTAGACAGACTCGCGTTTTATCGCCTCACGGAGACACCAGTAGGAAACACGAATATATACTCATGAGGCGAATAGATACGAGTCTATCTGGTTGCTGCAAAAAAGGAAATAATTCCACCTGCCTTTGTCATTTCTAATTATAAATGATTTTCAGGAATGTCAGGATCTAAAAAGTTCTACTTTTAGGAAAACAAGTAAGATTAGACTTGTTTTTATCGTGCGTTAATTTTTGCTACAGCGAATAATTCTTTCTTCTTAATCTTTATCTTCTTTCCAATAACTCCCACCAGATTTTAATTATTATAATTGTTTTAATTGTTTGATCTTAAAATTCACTTTCTTTTATATGACATATTTAGAAATTTTTAATTGTAATAAACAAGAATAAATTTTTAATTATTCTCTTAATTCTGTTTTTATTTAACAAAATTAGAAAAATGTTTTCTTTTAACTCATCTCAATTGGAATTATTATAATTGTTGGAATTGTTTAATCTCAACGTGCGTGGGTTTAGAAATTAAATTATTACAATGATAATTCCAACTCAAATGGTTAAAGTGTTACACTTTGAATTTGAATTACTTATTCGCGATTAGAATATTATTTCAAAATACAAACGTCGGGACATATTTGAGGATCTGCGTAAACGATTCTGTCTACAATAAAGCACCACACAACACAGTATTCTGGCGTATACTGTGTTGTTATCTTATTCTTTTGACGGTAAGTAAGATCGTAATCTAGCCAGACGGAGAATTGCTTATAAAGCTCTTTAAACAGAAAGGCAACTTTTATGAATACCTAAGCTAAATATCGGGGTGGCAAAGCGTTGAATAGTTGTTTTCGTTTCACCGCTGATTACGAAATTGTACAGGTCAAACCTATAGATACTTACTTACTCTTAGAACTAAAAGAAATCACTGTAAGTTTGTTATTTCTACGTATGTATGTACATACATAAATTATAATTTCACAATGGTAAAATCCATTGTTCAACTAATCCGTTCACTTTCAAATTAGCAAAACTATCTGTATTCTAGAGTCTTACTTACTAATTTATGTGTAGAAAATGGTTACAAAAGAAGATTGAAAACTTGAAATGAATCGGACCGGAAAGAAGGAAAATACAGTTAATTTCAGTCAAGCGTCATCTGTAGTAATCTAATTACTTAATCGAGTCTGGATTTTAGCCAAATAGGCTTTTGGCTAGGTTCCTTCTCTACGTTGCCGCCGACCTTTTAGTTCGCCGAACAAAATTATTGGAGTGTGACAGTACGATGATAAGAGAATAAATAAATTTGGTCACATTTTCTAGTTATTAGTCTAAATGATTCTTCTTTAATATCAATGAGTTCTATAAAATTTGTGCCACTCTGTTATTAAGCATTAACATTGTTTTGTTTAAATTTGCGATCTAAACAATTTTGTTTCTAAATTATTATTAAATTCTAAATTATTGCACGAGATATGCACTAGTTTAGATTACTCCGTATACTATTCATGAAACGTGAACAGGTAGGCTTAATAATAATTTTCATCGCCACAGATACCGGGTTATCTCTTAGGCACCTTTTCAGTAATTTAGAAAGGCAAAACTACAAAACAATACCATTTGCGAAAATGGAATTGGTGAAATAAAAGTATTAAACTGAAAATTCAACGTTTACGTGTCCTCTCTCGGGCAACATATCATGTAATAAAACAGCTTGTCTTCTTAACTAATCAAACTTGAACAGTATTGCACCTGACTATGTCTGTTCTCAAAGGCGACTAAAACTAAACAGGACACATTATAGTAACGTCCCCTCTAAACTTACAGCCAATTATACATTTCAGGTAGACAATATTCAATATCCTTAGACTCACGTTTTCTTTTCTGTAAGAACAGCATATTTCAGCCTGTAATATGCTTTACGCGATCTAGCGTCTAACGAATTGACTAATGAGTATCAGCAGTCGTGAAGAATGGGCATTTCTTACCGAACTTAACGGCCCATATTTAATTTATAGAAATATAACGAAAATTAGTGCTAAAGAGGGCGAAGAAGATGTAAAACACCAAATGAAAACGAAAAACAAATGTTGAACGTTGAACGGAACAAAAAATTATCACAAATCAAACAAAACACCATTCCGAAAGAAAAAAAAACATCTACAAATCAAAAACCAAAATATATAATATATAAGGCAGTATGGTTCCAAGCACAATATATAGAAGTGGAACTTGTCTTATAACAACATGTCAGGAAAACAAAGTAAAAGCAACTGAAATAGCGCATTTAAGGAAAATCGCAGGGAAAACAAGAAGAGAAATCAAAGGACTAACGATAAAATAATAGAAAAAAAATGCAACTGAAATGGTTTTGCTAAGACATAAAAATAAGAAGAAAGAGATAGCGCAAGTAAAGCGAAAGTAGGCAAGCAGGAAAGCAGAAAATAGGAGAAACGATACAATAACTTGAAAGAAAATTACAGAGAAGAATGGAAAAACGGGTTGAGCATCCAAATGCACCGACGATGTAATGTTATAAGACGAAATATTATGAAGAAAGTCTAATTTGTAATGCTATCGTAAAAACTAAATAGGATCTATTAGAAATATCAACGTGACTTGCCTGAGCTACAATAGTACCAACAATTCTTTTTTGGAAGTAGCTTGACCGATTTACCAGGATTAATAACAAGTCACAAGACAGGTCATTGTCCTAAATATACAAGATATTTTGTTAAAAGGATTTTTATTACACAAGACCAACTAAAGCAATTTGGAGGTGCGGTTATATAAATTTCGTTTGTATATACCAATATAGCACTGAGATTAAGATTATTGTGAAGAGCTTGCATTTGAAGTAATCTTGGTTTAATTGCGACTGTCTCAGCATGTCCCCCAGGAAAATGATCCTGAAAAGAATCATTTTCCCCCAGGATCATTTTCCTGAAAAGAAAGCTGAAAGCTGAAAGTTTCATCAGAAAAAAAAGGCCGAAAAGAAATATTATTTCGTTATGACGAGCTGAATTTAGTAACGTAATAAATATAGAATTTTCAAAAAAAGTGTGTGTCCTGTGTGAAATATCTTAATAATAATTACTTCAAGATATAGAATATTCATAATTAGAGTAGAATAATTCAATGTAGAATTATGAATTGGAAAACAAAGAAAGTTTCAATCATTCTAATGTTGTTTCTCTTTTGCAAAAAGGTTTCCTTATTTAATTTTTCTTCCAGAGTTGCCCATAATTAAAAGAAACGAAAAAGCTTTTCTGTATTCATCCCTAATTTAATCCAATGCGTTCTTTCACTTACCCAATAGCTCGCGGAAGCAATTTTATTAATATTTCCATTCGGAAGCTTTCCGTATGATTTAAGAACGTATATCGCAGATTTATGCTACCACTTACACTATACGCACCGAAAAAAAAAAAATAAGTGGCGAAATTTTTATACAATGAAATCTTTCGAGAAAGATATTCGATCTCCCGGCAATTCGGTTATGGGTCGAAGAAATAGCGGTCTAAATGTAATAGAGGAGGAAATTCGGCCGGAGAAGCGTGTTGCATTTGTAGAGGCCGAAGAATGGAGGTTACAAATGAAAATGAGCGCGATTTGAGGCGTTTAACCCAAGTACAAATTTACAATCTTCTTTCTGCTCGTTTAGATTTAAGTAAATACGTGTTATTTTTTTGTTGATTTACTCGAGGAGAGAAGAGGTTACTAACACTTTTCGATGTGTTTATTAAATTTAAACAATCTAAAATCTTTAATCGTAGGTAATCATAGGCACCGGTGCTAGTCGGTTAGTAATCGAGTAAAGAGCATCATAGCGACATCTGGCTTAATATATCTATATATCTATATTTCCATATTTCGTTAGCATTTCATTTTTATAGGTGCCCTTGTTAATATATTTTGTTATTATGCGATATTAAGAGAGTCTTTTTCATTTATTTCATTACTGCTCTATTTTAGAAGCGTTGGTTTTGATTTATACTGTTACTATATTATTTTCAAAGGTCTTTTTTCGTTTATTTCGTCAATGCCCTTTCTTTGTAGTTTCATTTTCGGCTTATTTTGTTAGGTACTCTCATATTTTTGGAGTACTTTTTAGAGTTTTTACTTTGTTTAATATATTTGATCCTCATTTAATATTTAGTTGTTTTGTATTGTGTCATTTTGTGGGGTTCTTAATTTTCCAACAATATCGAGAAAATCAAGCTTCGTTTCAGAATATGTCACCTTTTAACTGTCAGTAACAAAAATGGAAGAGCTTTGCACCACTTGTTCTGCGAAATTAGGATTCAGGGCAAATACACTCTTGAGCGGCATCTAAAAAATACGAGACATATCGAATACCAAAGAAATATTTCAGATGATAAATTTGTAATTGATTTATGCCCAGCTTTTCTTGGTGCCAGTGTCGCATTAAAATAAATCAGAGGATCCAGTTTTCACAATATACCAACCGAGATGTTCTCTATTCATCGACAATTGGAAAATATTATGTATCTAAGCAATTCAATAAAACAATAAATCAAATCACGTCAAAATATCTCTGGATAAGCGCAGATAAAACGATAGACATTAAAGGATGTTGCGTTGTTAGTGTATTGGTTGGAATACTGCACACGGAAAACATTCCAATGTCATTTTTAGGAGCTACAAAAATCATATTGCGTGTCACTGCAAACGATATTAGCGACATTATCATTAACAGAGTAAAAAATATAACTGGTGACGACTGCTCAAAAGTTTTACTCTTTTTTAATGTTAAGAACAGATAACGAGCTTGAGAAACGCTTTCTAAATATGTTATGTCTAACATGTGTTGCGCATGGAATACATCGCATTGCTGAACTTATTCCTGAAGAATTTTCTGATATTATTTTATTAATTAATTCATTTAGGAAGATCTTATTGAAAGCACCAACTAGGTTAAAGTTATATAAAGAAATGTGCCCGAATACATTCTTTCCGCCAGAACCTGTATTAACACAAACATTAATTGTAAGAGAAGATTTAGTCGAGCAATTAGAATTATTAATAAACATTTCACAAGCGTAACAAAGAAGATCAAGTTTCTAAAAAACAAAAATTTTAAATTAACCGAATCCCTTCAACACTTAGAATCAGTTTTCAGTAATTTAACGGACAGAGATGGATCGAAAAGGTACGGAACCAAGAATAATGTGGTTTTACAAAGAAATCCAGATTATGTGCTATTAAAAGAAATATCCAGTAACACTCTTACTGCCCAAAATGAAAGTTTATATTTAAAATATGGGGATTTAATTGAATACTTCCATTTTGCGCTAGTTAAAAAGATCTTTCTCTAGATTTAAAAACTTACTAACGAAAGCAATTTACGACGAGCAATTTAGAAAAATACAGCATAATTAATGAACAAAAGCAATTAACAAAATATAACTTTATAATTTATCTACGCTACTGTATATACCACTTCGGCACTTGGTTGATTAACACTCGCAACGAACGTCCTCAATAAAGTGGCGAATTAGAATGTAACCGCTATTTAAAGGCTTCTGTGAAGTAGAGTGTTTGTAGCACTTTACTTTTTAGTGGCTTTTTCATTTATGACCCTTTAATAAGGAGATTTCTATTGGCAGCGCTCTGAAAAACAAACTGATTCCATATAAATTATAAATATTTCTTAGTTTCTGCCAATGCATTACGCAAACCTATCTTTTAGATTAGCTGCCAAATGAGTATCCACATTTGTGTTTTTGCAACATACATTTCCAAGTATAAGATTATTTCGTCTATAAAACTTTTCAACATTTTTTTCACTTTTTCATTTTTCACATTTTCAACACGCCAGACATTCGCTGCTTCCAATTTCTTAACGTTCAATAAGGTAGCCGTCTTGAAAACCTTTTGTTTTATAGTAGATTCACTTAATGGAATGCCTAAGACTATACAGTTTTATAATGATTATGGCTTATTTATCTTTTCCAGAGAAAAGTAAGGAGATCTTCCTATAATTAATTTTAGAGTTCCTGGCAAAGTATACTGTCCGCATCCATTATATACAGTGTCCATTGACTGAAGATACGCATTAACATTTGATTAATATAACACGTTCGGGGAATTTATTAGTGACCGTTGAATGGAGGTGTCAGTTAAATAAGGTTGTCCGTTAGAGAAGGTTACACTGTGTTTGATATGGAAAATTTAAAATACTTGTTTAAGTAGTTGCTTAAAGCCTCTAATATCTAAACAAGATACTTGAAACGGCAAAGTATGAAAAGCACCTTAAAAGCACTTTCCAACACGCAACGTGATCACTTTCAACAAGATGGCGCATGACCGTACTTTGCATTATTGAATGACACAATTGGTAAACGTTGGACTGGAAGGAATGCATCATTATTTTGACCAGCAAAGTCCCTCGATTTGACTCTGTGATTGTTGGTACCGGGAACTGACACTAAAAGCGA
>JAIOKQ010000463.1:0-23671 GCA_020654165.1 Oryctes rhinoceros
GCGAAACTACTATCGGTACTAGAAACGGCAGATCCCGCCCACTGCTGATATAAAGGCGAACTGCTCTCTCGTACCCTTAGTAGTTGACATTTGCCGAAGAAAAACTAAAGCACGGATAGAGATTAAAAGCCTCATGGAGGAAGAAATAGACGGCTACAATTAAGGATCCAAAAGGAGGTAATAAGCACAGGGTGCATCTTTAAGGGGCAGATATCTGAATGCAAAATCCTATGTGAAAGCTCCTGAGTGTACTGACCTATTGAGATTAAGATAATTGACATCACAAATATTAAAAACTTATGAACTTGCTAAGCAGTTTTCCAGAAAATAGATCTTAATCGGTGAGAATCGACAATAAACTTTCCAGTAATTCTACTTTAGTTTCTGTTGTTGTCCAAGGTTTTTATTTTCTATTTACATTTGTGCACTGTTTGAACCTATTTCACATTATAAAGTTCATATGTATGCCGATGACACGCAAATATATAATTCGTTTCCTAAGAATTATCAGGAAGTAGCTTTGGATGCTGCTCAGCATGATTTAGACGCAATTTCTCGTGTTTGCTCACAGCATTCATTACATGTAAACTACGTTAAATCTGCTATTATGTTTTTCGGTAATCAGCAGGCACGCGAGGAGGCAGATACGTCGATGTTGGCTGCATATTGATGATTATTCTCTACCAGTGGTGGAACAAGCAAGGAGCCTTGATTTAATTATGGACAATACGTTTCGCTATAGGCAGCGAATATCAAAATACATTAGAACTGCTTATTGTAATTTGAATATTCTCTATCAGCACAGATCCTATTTGCCTACTACCTAAGAATAATTGAGTTATTCTTTTGTAATGCTCTTGTGTTGCCTCCTTTTATGTATTGCTCATCTATGTCTGCTATGCTGTCTATGGTCCGTGCGATCAAAGGAGAATTCAAAGGGTGCAACATTCTTGCCTACGATTCGTATGCAACATTAGAAAGTATGATCATATTTCTCACACCTTTTCATTAGATCGCAAATGGTTAACTATGGGGCAGCGCTTCTTGTTAAGACCATTGTGCTAATACCATACTGTAATTTCGACGAGAACACCCCTTACTTATATAATAAAATAACTTCTCGAACTGATGTCCATCACATCAATATTAGATCTCGCTAATCGCTCCACCGCTGCATAAGACGTCACTGTTTGAACGCTCGTTTTCTTACAGTATATAACTATACAGTATATAGTTTATAAAATATATAACAGAGTGCCTGAGGGAGTAAGATACTGTCGCTTGCTGTGCTTAAGAGATGTATGCATCAACTCATGTTCAGTAAACAACAGAATGGAGATTCCTTTGCGTAATGCGTGCATATGGTATATTAATGAATTCTTTTTGTTATGTTACAATCGATCAGATAATTAGCATTAGGTTAGTTTAAACATCAAAATATGGTTAATTTGATTTCATTTGTGGCAAGGCTGGATGGAGGAATGGTTGTAGTGCTTCCCACTCAAACCAAATCCACCTCTTTTAATTTTTTTCCCAGGTTATGATTATTGTTCTTACTTCCTCTGTATTTATTTATTTATTGTTTTCTACTACGTGGACGTAGAAGAAAAGACAAAAGAAATAAGAATAATAATAATTATTATATAGAAAAATATAAGAACTTACTTTCTCACATAAAAATGAAGGATAATCCCGAGAGCCTATCTGGCAGACAAAGCCATATTATATGCAGACAATATTGGGAAAAACCTAATAGAAACCTGGAAAACTTTATGTCTTTCGGAGATGATGTACCTGAACTACGCTGACTCTTTGCCCGCTGAGAAAGAACAATTGTTTGTGTATATGTATTTAAATGGTACCGATGTATTTCTGCTAGCATTTCAGTCTTTTACATGTTTCTGCATCTTTGTCGCTGGTGTAGAAAATATAAGCAAACACTTGGTCTCAGCAGAATTTGGATTGCATCAAGACTACAAAAGATAGAATGACTATTAAGGATCACTTGCATCTTTTTGGAAGGTTCATAAGACTGCAATTCTTTATCCTCTAATAATCGTGGATCCTGATCTGGAACAACCGCATAAATAAAAGCTGGATGACGGCAATATGGATGTTTTTGTTATCGCTACTAGCATTATGGCAGCTAAAAATCTGAATTCCACAGTTTCGTCTCTGGATAATCGGTGGCCGAATCTCTAACTTTTGTGAAGTTTTGAATGTTTATTTTAGTTGCATACTTTTATCTATTTATAGAATCAAACGATTAATTAAGTTTGTGAAATCATGCAAAAGAGAAGAAGATTACTAAAAATGGACTCAATTCCCAACTCATTATCAGTAAATAAAATGCTTTGTATTAGTTACAGTAAACACCAGGAATACTGTTTTGTACCCACTCATCAAAAAAACTAAATTTACGAGCCGCCAAGAGTACTGCTTAACATACCTACCAAAATAAAAGCCTATGATAGCCGGTTTGATTATTAGTTTATTTTTAACTTTATTATAGCACATCGTATCTATTCTTATTTCGTGGTCAAAATAACAATTTGCTAAGTACATTTTTTACTTGAAAAATTGCGTAAACTAACAAATACTTGCGTTCTATTAGTTTCAGTTTAATAATATTACAAGCTGGTTGATCCAGAACAAGTTACTATTTTTAGATATTTGACAATTCCAATTTGTATGTCCCTTGCTGTTCTTAAAGAGGCAAGTTCTGTATTATAAATGTCATAGAATATAAGAATGAAGATAGCTTCTTGTAATGAAAAGTATTTCCAAAATTCAGGTTGACTGACACTGCAAAGACAAATGTTACGGCTGTAGGTATACAGTAAGGACAAAACGAATGACATAATAAATTCGAAATTTTCACGCGGTTTTAGGCAAGGATCGCAATGAAACTGCCGCCACCTACCTTCCGTACGGTCAGGCTCATCGGTTCGATCCAAACTTTAGGCGGAGCTCTCACTTCTACATGCCTCGAGAGGCATTGTTGGATGCCCTGGTCAGTGATTTGGCAAGTGAATAGGCCTTGATCGAGAACGGACGCTTTATCAATCCCTAATAGGGCGGTGTACTGGTCCTTTATGTTTGGGCCTTCAATTAACCGAATCCATTTGTAACTGTAACACAAATTAACTTCTTAACGAGACCGAATTCTATACATTTATACAAAATTAGGCGTACAAAAGGTTCGTGCGATGAAAGAGGAGAGGAACTAACTGGGTTTTACGTACGTACGTTTTATGTAATTTTCTGTCATGCTCACGTTTGCGTCCCAATTAATCAAACGTGAAATGAAATTTATTTTGGCTTAGAGGAAGGCAAGTTATTATGGTAATGTTCGTATTAAATATTTATTTGCCAAAAAACGTGCATCAATAATTTAATAACGGGCCAAGTTTTTGATTGATGATGTATGTTCTTATCAATCCTTCTTTCGCATTCAACTTACGATCAATTAAATCGGTTGCAGGAGGATGAAAAATATTCATTTATCACTAGAAATAATTAATTCTCCTTGCCTTCTACGTAATACCTCGCAGATAAATTTTATTTTCGTCGGTGGCTACAAATAGATCGATAATTGCCAGTTCGATAATATGGAAATTAGAATAAAAGTGCGCTGATGTTTATTGAAAAGGAGTATTAAGAGAAAATGCGAACACACGAATAAAATTTTAGAGAGATATTCACTTTTGTTATAAACGTTTAAAATTAAAAAATAAAAATTAAAATTGTTTAGTTTTACAAATGACGAATCATTTCTCTAATCGCTTGATATATTTTAGCGGTCTAAAGATGTGTTGATTTTAAACACGAAATCGGTCGCTCAATTTATCGAATAAAATGTTTGCGAGATACGGTTCTTTTTTTCACTTTGGACCCCTTTCGGTGGATTTATTGATACCAATGCAGGAAGATCAAACTTCAAGAGATGTCATTAACAGTTCTCTTATTTACTACTTAAATAATATAGGCAAATTTTACACGTCGTCATTTTGTAACATCAATCAAGGCATTAAAGCAAAAATGTATAAGTTTGTTTTAAATGCTACGCCAAAGTGAATGTCATGATTAAAAAAAAGAAATACACATCCTTTTGTACCTAGGTAGGTGTGGGTTTGGTATATCTCGATAGCTCTTCAAAGATGCATAGACTGCCTATATTAATAATTCTATATGGTATACAAACCACGCAGATTTCACTAAGTTCTGAATTTTAGGGTTGGGTACCTTTCCTTCATAGTATTAGATTAGCATTAGAAATAAAAATACGAAAAGGAAGGAAAATGAAATTGTGTATTGGACAACAACTGTAAAAGGTTTCAATGCGTACACATTCATCGAGGGTGTAAGCTGTTAGTTTGCCTTATCTTGACCTGCTCGTTTGTTAATGTTTCAAAACTATTTGGGAAGTAGTTATATAGCCTCAGTATGTAGTTTGCCGCATATCAAGTTCTATTCGCTGATGCGGTAATGCGTAGCCATTTGTAACTATGGAGAGTGGCCCCTGGTGCATGCACAGGAATATATCCTGATGGGAAGGTAAGTATTTTTTGTTACAGAATTACTTCGCTACATAGCATTTGATAATACTCTAACAACTTTCTCTTGTTTTAAGAACACTACTGTCGCTTCTGATGCTCCATAATAAAATATACGTCGTTCGTGAATAGAACAAAGGGAAATACGTATCTTTGCTGTCTTGTGTGTCGCGATGTCTTTTGTTGATATTATTGCATATATTGTAGACGTCAGATCTTTACTGTTGTTTTATTCAGAGTGTATCCATGCGTTCTATTTTTGTCAAAACGGAAGTGCTATCAACAAGCAAATATATTTCATTACGACTTACAGTATCACGGATATCGTTGATCTTCTTTGTTTTGGAGTCTTATTTTTCTTTTTTATTTCTTATTTATTTTTCTTATTTGCTTTTTCTCTATCGATACAGCAAAAACACACTTAGAATAATTGGAAAGATCCAACATTTTTCTACAAATTCTTTTATTTTTTTAAATTTAAGCTATCGGTTTCATATTTGGCAAATACATCCTCAGGTCAAAAATTCATAAGGCAACAAAGTTAAGTCAAGAGTTTAAAAAAGAAAATGGTACAACTGTATTTGCAAAAAATAAAAATATTTGTGAGAAAATTTCGGATCTTTTTCAACTTTTCCCAATTAATCATTACTTTACACAATGTCACTATGGAATTACCTTAGCTGTATTTTTTTGCTAATCCTTATACACAATTTTTTTAAATGCAAACATGAAAAATTTATCAATATGCGCATGATGAAAATTTATAGACAATGTTTTTCTAAAAAGAATATTTACATGACATGCAATATTAAGTTAAATCTTACATACTGTAGTGCTTAGGAAGTTCTCAGTTGTATCGGTTACTATTTAAACACGGAGCCCCAATTTTGTTGGTTCTATCAAATGAGAACATCCAGACAGAATTGACGCTCTTTTGTTGTGCCAAAAGATGCCTTATGAGTTTTTTCTTGGCATCTGCTAGAAGGTCAACAAAGTATGACCACTCGTGATGGTAGGCTCACCGACCACACTCTGACGAGAGCCAAAGAAGGTCCAAACAACGTTGTCCCTTGTGAGGTGTTTTTAACTCTTGTAGCTTGCGCTGTATGTGTTTTATATTTGTAAATGTGTTTTTATCTTCGCTCGTGAGCTTGTATATTCTTTTTATATATAATGTGACCCGTTCCTTCTCCCTATATTTTTCATTAAAATGGAACCAATTTTTTTGAAGTGGGACAAAAAATGTACTTCCGCACAAAATTTCAGGAATTCATCTAAACTTCACTCACAATAATTATTTTTCTAGGTCAAAAAATTAGTAGCAATTTTTTATTAAAAGTCGACCGCATCACTGAATTCAGGACGTCCTGAAATGATGTTTGCCTAGATTTCATACGCATATGTTTGTTAATAAAAAAGTTATGAAAGAAGTTATGAAAAATTCATTTTTCAAACTATACTATCATAAATCCGTTCACTACAACGTAAATTAAAATTTGTAAAAAAAAAACAACTAAAAACTAACTAGATTTATTATTAAATGTATTAAATGCTACAAAATTGCAAATAACCATTTTAGAGACTCTAACTAGAATTAGAATTAAGAAAGTGAATATAATAATTTACTAAATGACCAATTTTAAATAATAATGCCTACTTGCTACATAATCTCGCTTTACTTTTATTAAGTAAAAAAAAACATATGTAGTGTGCGACATTGATAATCATTCATTAATTTAATCATTAGTTGCAAATTAGATTTGATAATTTGTTGAAGTAAGTTTGAATGATGAATTGCATTTGCTAACTTAAGTTTCATTTTTCTTCTACCTTGTCCAGTAGATGTAAAAATCGCATATTTACAATAATGCACTGTAAAGCATGTGCAATGTGATTCTATCCTAGCTCCTGTATTAATAAATATAAATTAACAAATGAGACTTTTAGATGGAACTTTATGGAGCGATCGGTTGATTAAAGGTCCGAAATGTATTGTGGAATTGCATTTTGAAATAATTGGATCACATGTTTACAGTGCTGCTTTTCGCTGTGCTGTTAAGCTTATATTTTAAGTGCGCTTTATTATTTTTATTATTATTTTTATTAAAATTGTATTACAACAAAGCTGTTATTTATGTTTAATAGTTTTGCAAAGCTACACATTTCAAAAATAATTTTCTATTTATTTAAATTACCCTAACAAAACTTAAGCTATCCTAGATAGAACGAATCTATTATAGCACAGCGACCAAAATAATTCGTAGAAAACTTTTATAAGAAACATATTTTATCCTAATAAGAAGTAGTAACTTCGTACTCAAAAATCCAATAAATAATTATTAAGTAAACAGATATGAAACCGCAGCACCCTCAATTTGGGGTGCATAAATTCGATTTAGAAGAACGGAGCCGGTTCGTCGTATGGACGCGTAGTTATTTTTAATAAAAGAAAATTGAGTCTAAAACTATTCCTACCTAACCTAACCGATTTAATAACTTTTGCCGTATAACTTTTCTTATTCGGGAGGCCGCCCGTGGAAAATGGACGGAGTGCAAGGATTCCCATAAATATATGAGGAAAAATAACTTTTCGTGAAAGAATAGGAAGTCAACTCGCAGTGAGTGCTTCATCATAATAAATGAAAAAATAATATCGGTATACGTACAGCGAAGAAGTTAGAAGAAGAATTGTGCGAGGACGGGGTTTCCCCCTCGAAATTATTAAAAATGTAGGAAAAAGCGAAAGAAAATAAATAAACCAGAGGACAAAAGAAGATCTCTGCTCTACTTTGAAGCTTATCTAATAAATTATTGTAATAATGACTGACGAAACAATAACGTCAATTATGAGTAACGAAGAGCTTATTTAAGAAATAATCATCGCTTAAGTTTCTCCTCAAAGATATTGTTTCTCATACATTCATTTTTGAAGAATATACATGCGAAACGAATGATTTTTATAGGCAGTAAAGATAGAATTCAAATTTAATTTCAAAAGTTAGGTTTGGGGGCTAATGTTAGGACGAAGATTTAAAACAAATTCATTTCTGCTCGAGGGAATGGATAACCAACATGCCTATCAGAAAGCAAAATTAGCAATGACAACTCTTCAGTAGGTTTCAAGTAGATTGGAGGCGTCGTTTATGGCAGAGGAAACAGCTCTGTATGCGCCAGTGGACATAAAGATGTTTTTGATAACATCTTGCTCGAGAGCTACTTTTGCCGAAAGTTTCCACTCGTGGTCTGCAAAATGGATCGAAATCATGCTCCAACGTCGACGAATAAGCGTTACGCTAAGACCTGAAACGGTAACAATTACGACCAACAAAGACTGCTGTTGAGTAGGGGTCACCCTTGCTACAGTGTCTTGTTGTGGATGACCTCTTACATAATTTAACTTTTAACGGGTGTCAGATAAATAGCAGCAAAAAAAATTACAATTACTCCTTTTGCTACGACGAAAAGAGTCTATATAAAAGCATCCTCTATAGAAGACCATTAGCTAAACTAATAATAAAAAATAATAAAACTAAATATGAGCCCTGACATATATCACGTGCAGAAAAAATATGCTATTTAAGAAATAATTATTACTCGAGTTTTTCCTCAAAAATATAGTATCTCACAAGTCCATTTCTGAAGAATATATACGCAAAACGAGTAGTTCTTTTACGGAGTAAGAATTGCATAAAAATTCAAGTTTTAATTCAAAAGGTAGGCTTGAGTGTTGGTGTCAGAACAAAGATAACAATTTATAGTCTTCTCATTGTGTTGGTTAGTGAGCAATTGAGTGTATGACACCCATGACTCTTTATTAACAATGAAAGCAACTTGTATTGCCAAGATGCTTTTATGCTAGTATGATTTTATGACTGGGAATTTCGAGGAATGATAATGACATTTCTCTTTTATCGCGTGAGTTTGAGTGCATCGACTTGACATTCTTTCGATAGTTTAATAAATAGATTATGAACGAAGCTAAGGAATAGAAAATTAATAAACTACAGACTAACTGATCTTGTAACCTGACGTGTTTCCATCATCTTATATTTATGTTATAAATCTTCATTTACATTTAATAAACGGGGTATTCTGTTAAAAAGTATTGAAACTTGGATTGTCTCTGCAATATATATTTCAGTTACTTTGCATCTTTGTTAATTTGCAGTTGTGCCCATTTACGTAAAAGTAAATGATTGCCAATTGTTTTTTGTGTACTCTTCATATATGTACGTACGCTACGCAACAAAAACATAGACGCGCTATCGTTTTTATTTACGAAACAAAGTTTATAGACATTAGAAAACATCAGAAAATGTCTAGAATCAATAACCAAAAATATATAATGCTAAGATAGCTTAGCTCTCTCATAGTATTGATGGATTCATTCACAGTGAACGCAACAAAAGGAGAGAAAAAAGTACACAAACAGGCGATCAGGTTTCTGCCTACCCGGCGTCATCAGCCCGGCTTCGAGGGCACCTTCACCTCTACTTCTTGTCGCTGTTTGGGAAACCGCACATGTGAATATTCCGGCAGGCTTACTATGGTAGTAACTGTGAGGCAACAGCGACAAAAGGTGGAGATGAAAGTACGCTCGAAACCGCGCTGATAACGCCGGGTAGGCAGAAACACGTCCGCGTGCCAGTGTACTTTTTTCTTTCCTTTTGTTGCGTTCGCCGTGAATTATTTCATCAATACAATGAGAGAGCTAACCTATCTTGGCATTGTATGTTTTTGTTTATAGACATTATGTAAATTGTAAATGAGGGTTATTCATATTTGTTATGTAAATAGTCCATTTATAGATATTTATAGGTACTTATTGCTTTGTGGGGGGTAATTGAGATTTCCCTAGATCAAAATAGGAATTTTAAATGCGACAAAAATTTAGACGCTATGCATTTACTATATAAATATAAACAAAAATGTTTTATGTTCATATATATGTTTATGTACATGTTTGATACGTCTCTTTATATGCAGTGTTGTAGCAGTAAAGTGTAAACATTTCACCTGAGAAATTATATTTTATTAAGTCTTTACGATACGGGTGAAAGAAACATAATTATCCTCAATAGAAAGGGGTAAAGTTTTAACCTGGCATCAGGACGTTGTTAGTAAAAAGCATATTGCTCGTCGGTCATGAGGAAGCGATAATTGCGTTAGGAATTTCCTAAAAGATCCGGAAAATCACGACAAAAATAAAAAGAAGGTCAAGAGCGACCGACAGCTGTAAGCGAGATAAACGCATATTATTGCGGTGTGCATCCAATTCTTTTGCGACGGAAGGAGTTATTGCAGAATAGACGAGGGTAGAAACGCACGTGAGTTCAATGTTCAAGGAATTTTAAAGGCGTCGCCGATATTATCACGGAAGAAAATGTTGAGAAAACCGCCATTTTCGGCGAAACACAAAGAAACGAGGTTGGGATTTGCTGAAGAACACATATCCTGGAAAAAAACAATGAAAAAAAGCTATATTTTCCGATGAGAAGTGTTCTAATTTGGACGAACCTGGTGGATACTCGCATTATTATCATGATCTGAGAACGGAACCAAGAGTGAAAATGACCAGACAATTTGGGAATGGATCTGTAATGATATAGGCAGCGATTGGATTCTGCGATAAAAGTGAGATAATGTTTTGCACAAGCAAAATGACATGTGTAACATATAAAGTCTTACTGCATGACAATCTTTTACGTTTTGGAAACCAATGGGCCGGGCGCAATTTTGCTTTTCAGCAAGATAACGCGCCAATTCATAAAGCAAAAACCAGTACTAAATAGTTTAAAAAGAAAAAGATTAAAACTTTACAGTGACCGGCGGGGTCACCAGACTTAAACATTTTTGAAAACATGTGGGATGAATTGACACGTCGCATTTGTGGCGGAGGCCGTCAATATTTCGCGGGACAGGAACTGAAAACTTCAATAGCGACTCAATGGCAAAATATCCCTTAAGATTACGTGTTAAATTTATATAAATCTATCAATAACAAACTATTGGAAGTGATTAAGAACAATTTGTTTATTTTTGCTTTACATTTACGGCAGAGCGTCTAAATTTTTTGTCGCTGAAATTATTTAAATTTTGTAGTAATAATTTATTATTTATTTCATATATTAGTAGAGGGGATATTTTTGAGTTTATTTTACTTTTATGAATAAAAACTTAATTAGATACCTTGCTAGTTTCGCAAAGAAATGTTGTAACCTTTAAAAAACATTTTACCACGTCTAATTGTAAGTCGGGGAGTGTATGTTGTTACAACACCAACAGTTTTGGCTCCAATCAAATTGTTCTGATCTATACTAACACGCAATTTCTACTAATAATACATAAGAACGGTATTCTATTACATTTAATCCCTGTTCCATTTCTGTTTCGACACATTGATGCTGTGAACACTTGCGCTTAATATCGTTATTCTCGTTTCTTTTGAGCACTCAGCGCGTATATGAAAGGACACAGATCACTTTGCGTTGCAAGCGTGTGTATAATCAACAGAAATATGTATCGGTAAATATGAACACAATTGGAATAGAACTTGTTTGCATACCTTTGCTAATACCATCAATACTGGATCTATTAAACGGCAATGAACATAAAAATATCCGCGGCGAAGAGACATATAACATAAATTTTGCTTATTTAGAGCAATCTTAAATATTCAATAGAGAGAGAGATGTTATGTTGAATACTGACAATGCTGTTCACTTCGATATAAAAGCGCTTATAGTGCTTATGCTTCTATCGCATTGCCTCGAGGAAATAAGAGTCTGTAAACGAAGGCTATGATGTCATAACTGCATTTATTAACGCTCATGTTCTCAAAAGAAACGGCCAAAGTCAGGTTTACAAGCGCCTAAAGCGGCTAAACTTCCAAAATGAATGTCCTCGCAGACTTATACTGTTTTCTAAACTACAGTTGTAACTTTAAAATGTGAATAATTTTGAAATTTTCACGCTGCGCACGCGTGAACGATTGCACTCGAAAATCTATATCCTGGTATAGATTGCAACACCACCCGATTTTTGATGGTTCGTGTGCGCTTGCTAACTAAAGTGATCATTACAGCTCGATTAATAGATCGGCCGACTAAAAATTGCTTATGTGCGCTTGTCCTTTCAAAACATTAAACATTACTGGAATATTGGTTAATATTTGTGAGTAAAGACCTTAAAAGAATTGTTAAGGTTCTTACATTAGAGTTTGTAAAAGAACTAAATCTTTTTATGACGGTTTTGATGGAAAACCATACCCTCGTTACTGATTATCGTTGTTTTGCTTTTTCTATCATATATTTATTGCTAATTAATATAAAAGAATAACCTTTAGGCAAATAACTTAGAAGAAAGAAGTAAGTTCATTGTCGTTATTATCAAATTCATTGCCTACAGTGGACTACACATAACTGTCAATTATTTCTTGACACTCCAGCCCCGACCGTCAACGCAGGTAGACGTTTACGGATAACGTTCGGGCATTTGCCAGTTCATTTCTAAAAATTTCTGACGTTATCAGCTGGCATAACAATGGCGATCCGCTGGCTTCTGAATGCGCTGGAGAAGCACTGCTCTGCAGAAAGGATTAATTAACGAAATAGTAATTTCGGTGAAAGCAGTGTGCATCACTTGCACGGCCAATAATCCTGTGCGTTCGACGAGAAGTTGGAAATAGATGTACTAAAAAAAACATTTTTTTTTCACTACAATACCATTACTCTCACTACTTCATATAATTTGTAATGTATTTGCTTAATTTATTAAAGTTTAGGGTCGTAAATCCGGAAATGTCTTCCGTCACTCTTTTGGCAAATGACATTTTTTTGGAGGATAGTTTTTTAATGTAAATCGAGGAATGAAATATTCACTAACCTTATCTGTTGTACTGCTGCTATATGTATTTTAAACGTCTCTTTTTATATCCCACTTCAATTCAAAAATCACTTTTATAATTATTCTTTACACAATCACTTATTTTCTCTTTCGACTTTCCATCGTTAATCAACAACCAATTTTCTTAGTTTCGGTTGCCAACGGTTTAATTTCATCGATTTTTATGATAATTTTTTTTAATAATTTAAAATTTAAAAATACATACTCATTTAATTCTCTTTTGATGTAGTATTGCTGATGGACGCCACTGCTTACGATAATCTGTGTTCGACTAGAACACAGTTGAACACGTACAACACTACAACGTTAGATGTTACTGAAAAATTTGATGATTCAAGAGGAGATATATTTAATTTATATTGTTAGTCGATTTTCAACCATCATATCCCCTGGAACATACTGTTGAATTTTCTTATGTTAACGCTTCTGAAAAAGGAATTAAAATATATAAATAATAAGTAGTTAGTTAACGTAAGTCTTCCCCATGCTTGTCGTTGGCTGGACTTATATTAATGTTCTATATTAACTCTCTTATTTCTACGCCCCAAAGATATTTGGCTCAGAACAGGATTCTTCTCTCTAGGTATCGGGCTTGCTACCAACAGATAGACCCTCGTACCCGATAGCTGTACACAGTGAAATTAGTTAATAAGAAGTGACTGAACTGACAGCTAACCTCTTTGAGGTTACAAAATTACAACATATATGGCTAGTTTGTCCTCAAAGAAATATAAAAAAATAAAGGATATTAGAAAGTATTAAAAAAATGTTTCAACAGTAATTATCGAAACATTATTTCCCTTGACAATAGTTAGTTTGCGGAATCGCATATTCACGCACATGTTGAAATGGATCATTCGATATTCGATATATTTTAAAGCACCTACTTAATCTTCAGTTCAGTAGCTACAAATCAAACTAAGTAAAAAAAAATAAAATTAATTTCAAATAAAATTATTCCTACATTTTATTGCTTTTAGGATTACAATTAATACAATTTCAAGTCTATATTGTTATTTAAACGTGATATCAAAGCCTAAATATCCTCGACTTCATTACGAAGTCAACTTCTAAGTTGTTACAAAATTAAATTCCACCTTGCGTGAAAATATGCAAATAACCACATGGAAGTGGAGAACGAAAATTTAAAGAAACAACGCTGATTTTCGAATCAGAACAAAGCCAGCGTTCTTGGTGAGGTAAAAACATTTCGAATAATTAAGAACGTGATACCGTTCCCAAAAGTTAAAAGGCCACATGGAAACGTTTACATTAAGGTATGCGTGTGAATTTTACAAGTGGTCATTTGTATATGCAGGATGTTTTGTTTGTGGGTAACATTTTGTTGTTTAAAGATACAAAAACGGTTAAATTACAAAACAATCGACATTGTTGGTAGATCCAGAATTCCGTGTCAGAAGGTCAATTGATTGTACTAGTTTGCCAGATACTTGCAACTCGCCGCACATTACTAGCTGGAACGCTATTCCGCTGAAATATGAGGTTTTTCCGCTCCTGAAGTGGTAAATCATACAAAATATCTTCGAGTTATAGTCTTAAAAGCTGCAGTGTTATTATTAATTTTTTATAACTTATTTTTTCGAATACCGCACCGAACATTAACACTAATTCAATGTTGAAATGGAAGATCTCGTACAATTAATAGATTTTCTTCTGACTAATAGTATTAGTCACAAGAATTATTAGTATTAGTATAGTGAAAAGTTACATTCGTCTGCCTATAATACTGCACCCACAATATTTAACGGTTGATTTAACGGCCTTTGCTGATCTCTTAGGTGCAAATGCTGCCCCGGTTTAATTTTATAAGGTTTAAAATTTGTGTTTCTTAAGCTGGTAATCCAACCATTGCTTAAAGCTAACTCGGCCACAGCTGCTCTGATTGATGGGCTTTGATGAACTTCAAAGTGAGCTAGTAAATTAATTTTGCCTTCTTGACTCTCCTGCCATTTGCCATGTTTTAAATGGCACACGGTCTCTGCTTCAACAGTCGTAAATACGCTCTTCCTGGAAGTTTCCTCTCGGAAAAAAAGTTCCTTTACAAATTTTGAACTTCCTCTATATTCCTAAAATATCCGTCTTTTCATTTTGGGAGACTTTATTTATGCTGTTTTCATGCAGAAATGAATGTGCTAAAATGATAATCGTCTAGCACAATTTCCCAGTTATGGCACATTTTAAATGAAAATATCGTCACGGTCCTCTACATCGATGTTTATAATCAACTCTTTAGAAAAAAAAAAAAAAATGGAAACATTTATATTTTAAATTGATGCATTCAGCGTATAATGATTTGTAGATTCCGAAAATGAGAAATGTAAGAAGCCGTAGTTGGAGTCATTTTCGGTTGAATCGTTAAACTGAATTTTTTTTCTGATTCGAGGTCATGAATCTACGACAAAGAATCAATTGTTTTGTAACTTAGCCGTTTCTTGAAACAAAAATGTTACTCATAAAACAGAGTTCGAACTATATATTTTGATTTAGTTAATATGTTGCATGCGATTCTTATATGTAAAAGAAAGGAATTTGCCTTTTCTTTTTGTAGTCGCTCCTATATAATATAATATGAAGGGGTGATTGCAATGTAGAAAGCTTGCCATGCGAAGATTCTTTTAAAAAGGAGTCTGAAAGTACGCACATAATTATGTAGATTTCTGACCCAAATATGCAATATTATCGAAAATATGCACATAAAAAAAATATTAGAAATAGAAAGAAATGCAATACCATAGACAGAAGTATTCCTTTGTGTTTGTTATAAGTTGATTTACAACTTAATTAACTGCAGAAAGAATTTGCAAACAATAACATTCCTCAAAGTTTTTTATTGAGAAATTGGATGTTTGTGTGTTTGTACGGCGAGAAATTTCTGTCTAGGTCGACATTTAGTAGTTCGAGCAGGATTTTTAAAATGAATAATACGATCTACTACTGACTCAAGCAAGATTTATAATATCCTTTGGCTTACACTCAGGCATTTTTCATATGCCGTACTTCCCAATTTCCCTTGTAAATATTTGCTCACTCTTGGAAAGGAAAGAAACAAACCGAGGCTTAGACTAAAATTTATTTTTCAAGAGGTAGATGAGTGAATTACGTGGTTAACGTTATCCTGTCCCGGATTTTTTTTCCGGAGTTCTACGTAGGCTTTACTTATAATTTGCTGTATATAACGTTTATTTGATCTAATGTAATAAACACAGGGTGAGTTGGGAGGGATGGACGAAAAAGGAAAATCACATGTTCCCCCATCAGATTTTAATTTGTTTTAAAATTATGACGTAATTATAAATAAACACACTAATAATTACGTTTCATCATTCACTAATCATTCAAAAATACGGCCCTTGATCTCTTAACATTTTATAGTTAGTTCAGATGTTATGTTGGCACCGGGAAGCTTTCCGGTAACTTTTTCAGTCTAGTGCTCTTTAAATAAATAAAAAAAAAAACACTGCCTTTGTATATTTTATGCTTTGATGTTATGTGAGTACTAGGAAGCATTTCAATATCACACAGTTTGTTGAAAATTCTGATAAATACCTTTTTATCAGTATTTCTCTGACGTAGAAACGGTTAATGCTATTCCTCTACACCAGCTGTGGCATTCTATTATAGAAAAGCCACCATATTTGCATATTCTAAATTTGAAAATTTTAAGTGTTTGGCAATTTCTAACAAAATAATGTGCAAATTCGAAATTAAATCGTCACAATACGCTGGTACAGACGCATATCAGCGCAACGAAATTATTGACGTGATTTTGAGCCTCGAAAGGATTCAGATAGCCAGCATGCCACGTACTACTGTAGAACTTTTCTTTTATTTTCTTTTTAACAACGATAATTTTGTTTTATTTTCTTTGCACTAGTTACAAGAACTTCTTTATAACTTGAGTATTAAGTTATAACTTGAAAATCAGATAAGAAAATATGAGTTTCTTTTTTTATATTATTTGAACGTGTACAATGCATTTACGGAATTTATACTTATAATTGCGAAATATGCAAGTACAAAACGTATACTTTATGCCAATATGTAATCAACCTTCATTAATGATTAAATCTTAGAAATAGTACATAATAATGAACTTCTACTTTGCTACAGCTTATTTAGTGTTACTCTTTGGTCATCTTTTCTATTCCTTTTATATTACAAAATCTGTAATGAAGAAGTTCTGAAAGAAATCTCTTCCATCGTCTGTTGCCATTCCAAGCTTTCCAACGGCAAATTAAAACTTCTTACCTAACACCGCCATATTCTCTTTGGTTTTCAAGTTTAATATTGGCAAATAGGGTACGCGTCCAACGACGTCGTACAATGTAAAGTAATCGTTGTTTAACTTTCCGAAACTTTCATCTCTGTAGAAGGAAATATAAAGTTCGCAGATTACACAGTGATAACGTCGAATAGATTGAAATGTACTTGGTGCTCAGTGCATAGGAAGCTAGGAAAATACAATATTTACATTAGAGCTTTTATGTTCTTAAATTAGCAATCAATATTGAAGTTTTCTATATGGTTACGCTCCCAGTACATTTCTTGAACCATCGAGATTCTAGGCGCGACAATGAAGAGAGTTCTGTAGTAGTCCAGCCGCATTAATTTTTGGATACAGATTTTGCATAAAGCACTTAAAGGACTACCTCATCAACAACTGCTCTTACAATTTAAATGTGTTTCTAACATGTTTTAGCCAATGAATGTGTATTGACTGTTGCTTTATTTCATCAGTTGCAAATTTATCCTTCCTAGGTATCCTTCATTGCAATCCTAGGATAAAAGTGCCCTTACGACTAACTCGGTAGAGTTAGACTTTCATCAGATTCAGATCCATTTCGCATGTTGGGAAAGTAGTTATAAACTTTAAACTTGTATACCCTGCCGGGCGGTCTGTACACGTAAGAAAATCTAATATTATTAAGAAGTTTTTAAATGAACTCAATTAGTGCTAATATGATTGAAAGTGAAAAATAAATAGATGCTTTCAAACTGATGATAGGGGCTGTGTATACGTCAATTGCCCGGTAACATACATATGTATAAACCTAGTCCTATCGTTCCTCTTCTTTGTTTTTTAACATGCAGGCCATTGTGGCTCGCACGGTTGCAGTTAAAGTATTTTCATGCAAGCAACGCCATACAATGGGGCAACTTGAAAATGATACGGTGTGATGGTCGCGCAAAGTCTGCGTTTGCTACAATTTTATTTACCTGGATGCGGCGCTGACGTTGACAAAGCTTCCGTCCTTAAACCATCGGAAGGATACGTTCGGCGATCCACGGGCTACACAGGATAATATAAAGTCCCTGCCTTCGCGAACGACACCCCCTTGATTTATATTTACGCTCTGGAAAATAAAATATGCGCATTAAAGTTCAGCGATAGCGAACTAAATCATAGCGATGCTAAGGTACGTACATACATACATACACACATAGGTGATAATAGGAAACGTAATATTTTTACGTTTTACAGCGATTTGAGAGCGGTAGGTATGAAAATGGTTGATATCTGCATTTTTCTGTGTGTATCTGTGTGGATAAGCGGATAAAATATTTTGTTTTATGTGGCACGATTGTGTACATACATACTTATATTCTGGTAGAATTTATTATTGATGTATTGAATATTAAGATACAAAATACAAAGTAAATTATAAAACAGGAAAAACACAAGTCCTTTCTTCTTCTATTATTATAGTCTTCTATCATTTGTCTTGCACTTTACATTTTGTACATACTATATGTCTTTTTACATCTTTTAGTATATTGTCTTACACCGTTCGTCTTATATCTTATGTCTTACACATCGTTTCTGCCATTATTCCCTCATCCTCTCACTCTTCCTTCCTCTTGCTATATTGCTCAATCCCACATTCTAGATTACATGATGTCACGACGACGTATATCGGCAATAGACAACGAAAAATTTAATTATCAACTCCTCTATATCAATTCCTGCAGTGCGATCTGCGTTCATTAAGTTATTAATAAAATGTTCTATTAACATAATTTCAAAGCTCTCAATAATTTTCTTATATGGAATAGAAGTTTTCGTTCTTTAATTTTAAAGCAGTGTTAAAGAAAGAAAACCTTAGCGAGAGCGTATCCATTCGAAGAAATATGACGGGGATTTTTATTAGTATTTCAAAAGAATAAATATGTATATAACGATGGGAATAAATAAAACAAAGGTTTCCTTAATATATATTGGCTTCCGTCGGTAAAACGAAATGAAACCAAGGAAAACACGAATTTTCAAAGGTTTTCTTATTTCGGTTGCTCTTTTTGTACGCATTGTGCATTTGAAGTATAATTCATAAAATATCGACTATAAATCACATGGCATCGGCAAGCTATAATCGTTCAGCTTTGGCATGCATATGCGTAAACGCTTCAGACACTCGCATCAGTCAGCATAACATGCACGGTTAGATACATTAATACAATACATTAACAATATTTGTTAATGTATCTTGTTTGATAATATGTATCACATTATTATTACATTACACCTAAAGTGCTTAATTCACATGGAAGATTAGATAAAATATTAAAATCAAAGTAAATTATCTTGAGCAACGAAATTAATTAACGAATTCTGATAAAGTGAAAGGTAACAGGTTACATCTGGAAAATATTACATTTGTCACAATAAACATTTTTACATTACAATTATGTTACGCCTTCCTGTCAAAAGAAAGGGGCGGGGGACAACTGAAGTCACTTTAACGCCCTTCTGGTGAGCATTGAGAGATATGAACATTTGTGGCCGTTGGCTCAGACGGCAATGGTTGTGGGTCCCTTTGTTTTCAAGGAAAGGATTGTGGCTACCGCGGCAATGGTCACCTAACAGACAGGCGCCACTCACTTAAAAAGAAAACGCAAATATTCTCTGTAGTCCTCGGCCGTGGAGGTCTCAGGTACGTATATTATCAGCTCTTACGAAGATTTTTTAAGAAGAGTTCATTTAATTAAATAAAAAAAAGAAAAGAAATAAAGAAATGTCGGACACCGGTTGATGATGAGGACCAGTCGTGTCATAGAAACAGCCATGCCCGACTAATTATTATATGACCACATAATAAATTAAACTTCTGTGGAGCGGAGAGTACCGATACTTATGTGTTGTTTAACGAAAAGGTAGTTGAATAGTTGATTTAATAGAATCATCTGTCGATATAACAAATGACTGTCCCTCAAATTTAGTGAATAAGGAAAAATATCGTAAGGATCTATATACTACTTTGCTAATGTGTTTGCTACTTGACAAGATCTTATAAGGCTTACACGTTTTCAGATCTAGATATTAAGTTATGGTTATTTGATCTTTTTATTTCGTACAGATAATTATTATGTATAATTTAGAATTTCAATAGGAAATATTAAAAAAAATGGAAAAATAAAAAAAAGAGACTAAAACAGAAAGATATTGGTAATTTTGAATTTAATAGGAGAATAAAAATTTGAAAAAAGAAAAGAAAATTTACGGTATTAAAATTACTACAACGATTTTTTTTAACATTCCTCTCATCCTTGTGTCAATCTCGTAGAAGATGCAGTACTTATCTCTGAAGTACACCAAATTAGGTCTCGGATAGAGTCACGTCCTCACAAGTTCTTTAGGGTGAAATTTGTTGCAGATTCGTTTACCACAAAAACACTATTTGTGGTTCCGATAGTAATTCGCTCTCAATAAGAACTCTAGTTCTAGGCTGGAGTTCTTCCGACGTGAAAGTTTTGGTCTTCAGCGAAGTTCAGCGGCCAAGCCGTAAAAGAAATGGATCACTGTGTTGAAATTAAATTCTACAAAATTTCATAACTATTCACAGGCTATAACTAACCGGGTGGATATATAGCCAACAATATTAAGCGTTAAAAAAAGTTTATATTCCAAACCAGAGAGAATTTCGTGGTACTTCTAACTGGTGAGATGTTTTACCGAACAAATAGAACTTTAAAAATGGTTAATTCTCACGTTCTAAAATAAAATAGTTTTTGTGATAAAACATCACATAAGCGGACCAATCGGAAAATCTATAGAAAATTACTTATGATACAACACAGTACGACTTCTATTGCGAAGATGGGAAAATGGTCCGCGTAAATCATTTCGTTAAGAAATTTTAGAGATAAGTCAAAATAAAAAAGGGGACAAAGACACCTATGTAAAATCTTCCCTAAAATTATCGAAGCAGTAAATGAAGTAGAAATGCTGCAAAGTCCGGTCAAATAGAATTTGAATAACGATAATTCGCACGGTGCGTATTGGGTTGCCTAGCTACAAAACAAATTGGATAAGCATCGGAGAAAAGTTCGTAAGATAAAGAAAATTACAGGGCGATTCAAAAGAAAAAGAAATTGTGCGCAACAATTACTAATACGTAATTTAACTTTTCTGCTGTTAGGCTTGTACATGTCCTGGTTAATATATCTTTAAATATGGAGAAGCTTCTTTACACATCACAGCTAGTGAGAGGAGCATATTGAAAATAAGATTTGTAAATACTGTATTTAAAATCAGATTCATTATTCTCACTGTACAGATTTTTCAATGTTATAAAATTGCCGCCTTGATTTTTTTACTTAAGGAAGCACCAAAAGTACCGGAGATATCTTCAGTTTATTCAAGATATTTAATGATGTGATCAATTCTTCCAATTTCAGTGATTGCCTATCAAAATGTTTTATATTTTTGGATATATCGCCAAAATGCGCTTTAATAAATTCTAAATTAGTTTGCAAAGACGAATCTTTTGTTTTCAAAGAGATTTTCTTAGTGCTACTAATTAATTGTAAAGCATGGGCAGTGCATGTAATATGTATCACATTTTCAAATTTACTTTTTAGTAATTTACCAGCTTTTATTATATAAGCGGCAGCATCATTAACAAACAGCAGAGCCTCGTTTCGCAGCACCTTCGTATATGTCATCATCGCTATTATTAATGACGTACTTGCATTAACCCATTCAAGTATTTTGATAGCAATCAAGTATGGTTTAGTCGGTTGATCAGAATGCAAGACACCAATAATAACATGTACCATGCCCCTGCCTAATATATCCATGGTCTCATCTGCACTAATCTAAAAATAATTATCTCCCACATGATCTTGAATTTTATTTTTTACTTTGGTATATATTTGTGGAAGATAATTTTTGAGCAAAATTGATTTGTTTGGAATATGCTTACCGGTATACTTTGCAATAAATTGTCTGTAGATTGGATTATCAAATTGATTTTTAAATGGAATATTCGCAGCCACGAATGCCTCATAAAGATCTTACCACTTTCGTGCTCAATTAAACCACAATTAACAGTTATACGTGATGGTCCAGTCGCAAATTGCTAGAGCTATTTGGAGATGATTACACAATTCAATAAAATTGGTCTCTTTTGTTCTTACCCAAATAAAACATATAATTAGAGCTCCCCAAAGTGCGTGGCAAGTCAGAAGGCGTACCGCCGGGCGTGGCCGGGGGGATATGTAATGTAATATATAAGCAAATAACTCGCATCGCATTTCGGTAGTTTATTACCGTATGCGATCGGGTTGTGACGGTATGGCGGACGCGCGTAGTAAGAAACGCCCACAGGCCGACAAAGTGAAAAAGTTCTGTGCAGAATTTCCTGACTTAATATATAATGGAAGTAAGATTATATGTAAAATTTGTAATATACCTCTGATGTGCAATGATAAATATGGCTGTAGAAGACATGTAAATAGTCAGCAACACAAATATAAAAAACTGGGTGTATCATCGACTGAGGCAACTCAATTTATAATTGATTTATTTTATATGCTGACTGCGTGTAATTTACCGTTTTCCTTACTCAGGAAGAAACCATTCCGTGAATTTTGGAATAAATATAATCCAGACTTTGAGTTACCGTCCGAAACAAGCTTAAGGAGATGTGTGCCAAGTGTACGTACCGAAATTGAAAACAGGATCAGATCTGCAATAAAAAATAAACTACTGTGGTTATGTATTGACGAAATGACAGACCGTAAAAAACATTCTATTTTGAATGTGATTGTACGTATACTGGAACCTCGTCAACCTACAAAGGGAATTTTATTAGCTAGTAAAAGACTAACATCGTGTACTGCCGACGCTATCGAGAGCGTAGTCGTTGATACTTTACAAACATTTGAAATTGCCACTACTCAAGTATTAATTTTCATGACCGATGGTGCCGCGACAGTGCGTTGTGTAGGTCGTTCTCTTCAAGAACATTATGGGATGATGTTACGTATTACTTGTAAACTTCATGCTCTGCATATTGTGGCTGAAACTATTCGTGCAAATTTCCCTGAAGTAAATGCAATAATAACAAATACGAAACGAGTGTTTCTCAAATCTCCCAAACGTACCAGTGAATTTCATAAACAGTGTCCCGGTATTCCCGAACCACCAGAGCCGATTCTTACGCGTTGGGGGACATGGCTGAAGGCAGCGTTTTATTATTTTAAATACTTCCGGCAAATAAAATCAGTCGTCTTACAATTCAATCCCAACGAATCTGCGGCTATTAAGGAAAGCCAGGATAAATTCCAAGATATTTCCGTGGAAGCAGATTTACAAACCGTTTACAACAATTATAGAGAAGTACTTGAGGCAATAAATAAATTACAAAATAGTGCACTGTCCCTGACGGAGTCAGTACAAATATTAGATGACGTTAATACGCTCCTGCACTGTACAAATAACAAAAAAAAACGATATCGTTACAAGAAATTTTGAAAGTGTTATGAAGAAAGATACAAATTTTAGCAGGTTAAGACAAGTTTGGGAAGGTAACTCTACTGATCCGGTGACTAAATTCAAAGATTATTTTAATTACGCGTGTATTACATCATTAGACGTCGAGCGTTCATTTTCAAGATATAAAAACATTTTTTCAGAACGACGAACATCCTTGAAAGAAACGACTGTGGAAACATTCCTAACGCTTCAGATGTTTGAGAAATCGGATTGCGCTTACGGTAACAGTTTTAATGTGCCTACCTCCTCGTGTGCTGACTAATATTATTTTCCTTGTGCATTAACACCTACTATATTGGATACGGCTAATTACAAAAGTAAGCGTTTTAAAATTCTTTATTTCTTTTGTTTTTATGTACTTTACTTATGTTCCTTATCGACGCTTATGGTGCGCCACGCGGTTGGGGAGCTCTAA
>JAIOKQ010000464.1:0-25719 GCA_020654165.1 Oryctes rhinoceros
ACGAATAGTTCATATTTCCTTCAGTTCAGTTCAGTTCCTAAGAATTATCAAGAAGTTTTTCAAAGCGTTGTCAGCATGATTTAGATGCAATTTCTCGCGTTTGTTCACAGCATTCATTACATGTAAACTACGTTAAATCTGCTATTATGTTTTTCGGTAATCAGCAGGCACGTGAAGAGGCAGACACGTCGTTGTCGGCTGGATATTGACGATAATTCTCTACCAGTGGTGGAACAAGCAAAGAGCCTTGGTTTTATTATGGACAATACGTTTCGCTATAGGCAGCAAATATCAAAATACATTAGAACTGCTTATTGTAATTTGAATATTCTCTACCAGCACAGATCCTATTTGCCTACAAATATTGAGCTATTCTTTTGTAATGCTCTTGTGTTGCCTCATTTTATGTATTGCTCTTCTGTCTATGGTCCGTGCATCGATGCTTGCGATCAAAGGAGAATTCAAACGGTGCAAAATTCTTGCCTACGGTTCGTATACAACATTAGAAAGTATGATCATATTGCTCACACCTTTTCATTAGATCGCAAATGGTTAACTATGGGGCAGCGCTTCTTGTTAAGACCATTGTGCATATACCATACTGTAATTTCGACGAGAACACCCCTTACTTATATAATAAAATAACTTCTCGAACTGATGTCCATCACATCAATATTAGATCTCGCTAATCGCTCCACCGCTGCATAAGACGTCACTGTTTGAACGCTCGTTTTCTTACAGTATATAACTATACAGTATATAGTTTATAAAATATATAACAGAGTGCCTGAGGGAGTAAGATACTGTCGCTTGCTGTGCTTAAGAGATGTATGCATCAACTCATGTTCAGTAAACAACAGAATGGAGATTCCTTTGCGTAATGCGTGCATATGGTGTTAATGTTTTAACGTATTTTATTATACACTTATAATTGTTTACAATAATTGTAACACACATAATCTAGAGACCGCCCTCTTCAAGACGTTTGTACCAGTGGTTACTGACACCACACGAACGATTCCGTCATCGCCAGGATGGACTTCGGTGACTCGTGCTGTTTTCCAACGTAGTGGAGGTGAGTTCTCGTCCTTCAGCAAAATTAATTGTCCAGGTTTCAGATTCGTTGTTTGTTTCAACCATTTTGTCCGTGTTTGCAGCTCGGAAATATATTCTGACGACCAACGTTTCCAAAAGTGCTGTCTCATTTGTTGAATATGTTGGTATCTTCTTAGACGATTAACAGGTACGGATGTCATATCCGGATCTGGTAAGCTCGTTGCGCTTCGACCGATTAGAAAGTGTGAAGGAGTGAGGGTATCATAGTCATTAGGAGATGTGCTTAAAGGACATAAAGGTCTTGAATTTAGGATACATTCAATTTGGGTAAGTAGTGTTAAAAATTCCTCAAATGTTATTAATGTGTTGCCTAAAACCCTTCGTAAATGGTGTTTGCTGGATTTGACTCCTGCTTCCCATAAACCCCCGAAATGAGGACTTTGAGCTGGATTAAAATGCCAATTTATATTATCATTAGCGATTGATGATGCTATAGAGACAGCATTTTTTGTTAAAAATTTGCCCAGTTCACGCAATTTTGATGAAGCACCCACAAAGTTTGTTCCATTATCGGAAAATACGTCAGCAGGTTTACCCCGCCTAGCGACAAATCGTCTAAATGTCGATATAAAGGCATCAGTTGTAAGCTCAGTAACAGGCTCCAGATGAATTGACTTTGTTGATAAACATATAAAAATGCAAAGATAACATTTAAATGTCTTAGTACCCCTTCCTTTGTTTTGTTTAACCGAAAAAGGCCCAGCGTAGTCAACACCAGTTGCAATAAACGGATAAGTCAAAGTTAATCTCTCCTTTGGTAAATTTCCCATAAATTGATCATAAGAACGTGGTTTACATTTGAAACATCGAATGCAATTGTGTACTATTTTCTTTGCTAAGCTTCGTCCATTAGTTGGCCAGTAGTTTGATCTTATGGAAGACAACATTAGTTGTGGACCACCGTGCAAGAGCTTCATATGTTCGTTTTCCAGAATCAATTTTGTTAATGGATGTTTTCCACTTAGTAGTAATGGATGTCTTTTATTCACTTCAAAATCTGAATTTTTTAAGCGACCGCCAACACGGATCAAGCCATTTTCATCTAAAAATGGTGATAATTGTCTAAAGTTTAATTTTGCCACAAATCTGGAGTTGTTTTGTAGATATGCAATTTCATCGTTAAAACTTTCTAATTGTGATAATTTTACTAGCCTTATTGTTGCTTTCTTAAGTTCGTGCATATTTAAAAAACCCCTTTGTCGCTTTCCCTCTGTGATTTTGCAATTTGTTATGAATCTTAAGCAGTAAGCTGTTATTCGCTTTAATTTGTCAAATGAAGAGTAACAATAAAATGGAAAATTGTCCTTTGTAGTATCGTATTGTAAAAATGTATTAGTTGACCCTTTTATTTCTAATAAATGACTATTTCTTTCAGGTTGTTCGAGTGGCCAGTCCAAGCTAGGTAGGGACAACCACGAAGGTCCGTGCCACCAATTCCCATAATCGATTTGTGTAATTGATACACCACGAGAAATCAGGTCTGCTGAGTTATCCTTTGAACGGATGTATAACCAGTCACCGATATTTGTTGATTTTTGAATTTCAGAGACTATGTGTGAAACAAAAATCTTTAATTTGTCAGGTTTTGTATGTAACCAGCTTAGAACTACGGTGGAGTCACACCAATAACAAACTCGATTAAACGTAATAGGCAATGCAGTTTTGATCTTATTTACTAATTTAGTAGATAGTACAGCGGCACATAATTCAAGTTTTGGAATAGTTACTTGTTTTAGTGGCGTTACCTTGGATTTTGCACATAAAAGGTTTACATTAATGCCACCAGTTTTAGTTATGTTGCGTATATAGACACAGGCGCCATAAGCGGCAGTAGATGCATCAGAGAATGAATGTAATTCTAAATATTCGATGTTTGCTCCTAGTATGTATCTAGGAATATTTACAGAAGTTATTTGTAATAATTCCTTCTTCATTGTTAGCCATTTATCATTAATATGAAATGGCAACATATTATCCCAGTCTAAATTCTCAGCCCATATTTTTTGGAGCAGAATTTTAGCATTGATAACAAATGGCCCTAACAGTCCTAAAGGATCAAAGATTCTTGCAATTTGAGATAGGATAGTTCTTTTTGTATCTTCTGTGGTACTGTTCATATTATTTATTTGATAATGTAATGTGTCAGATTCTGGGTACCAAATTAAGCCAAGTGTGCGCTTAACTTCAAAATTGAAGTTCAAAATGTCATTTATTCCTGATGCACATACATTAATTTGTTTTGCAATCTCATTACTGTTAGTTACCCACTTTCTCAAATTAAAACCGGCTGAATCTAATATTTCATTTAGTTCATTGTACGTAGTCACTGCTTCATCAACTGTGTCACAACCCGTTAGAAGATCGTCTACATAGAAATCTTTCAAGATAACTTTACTTGTCGATGGAAATTTACATTTATGAATATGTGCGATTTCCTGTAAAGAACGAACAACTAGAAATCGTGCTGATTTTGTACCATATGTAACAGTACTTAATTGGTAATGTTTAATTTCAGAATTTGGATTGTCACGCCATAAAATTCTTTGGTAATCTCTTTGATTTTCGGAAATTAGTACTTGTCGATACATTTTTTCAATATCTGCTGACAATACATATCTATGAACACGGAATCTTAGAAGGATATTGAATAAATCATCTTGTATGGTAGGACCTTTATGCTGTATATCATTGAGTGAGAAATTGTTGGTAGTTTTACATGAGCAATCAAAGACGACTCTTAATTTTGTTGTACTACTGGTTTCTTTTAATACACCGTGATGAGGTAGGTAATATGCGTTGTCTATGTTTTGCGATGGATCATTGATTTCGGACATATGACCTAATGATTTATACTCTTGCATAAACGTTAAATACTCCTTTCGAAAATCTAAATTATGTTCTAGTTTTTTCTCTAAATCTTTGAATCTTTTGAGTGCAATATTGTAGGACTCCCCTAAAGGTATGGCAGGTTGTTTAAAGGGAATGGCAACTACAAATTTACCATTTGTATCTCTCATTGTTGTTGTATTGTAATGTTCTTCACAAAATGTATCGCCTTGAATTTCATTAGTATCATTACAATTCTCTATTTCCCAAAAGGCCTTCAAAGAAGCTTGTATATCTAAATTACTGACAAGATTACATAATGTCCTTTTATTTTGACTATTACAAAGCAGTGGCCCTGCATTTATCCAACCTAAAACAGTCTTTTGTAATGTAGGTTGACCTTTACCTAACTTTATTTGTTGCGTACATAAAAGATCCCAAAACATATTTGCTCCGATTAAAAGATCGATTTTATCTGATTTGTTATAGTTTGGATCGCATAATTTAATGTTTCCTGGAATGTTAAGTTTAGTAACATCATAGTTAGAATAAGGAATATTATCTGTAATTGTATCAATTATTAGACATGATATTTTTCCAGAAAAGTTACTATTTAAAGATATTAAATTAACGTCTGTTTTGAATTTAATTTTTGATTGTATTTTGTTGATGCCTACAACTGATAGGTCTATAGGTATCTTGTTTAGTTTTAATTTGTTACTCAGGTCAGAACTAATGAAATTTTGTTCTGATCCACAATCTAGAAGTACTCTACATATTTCAAACCCACCATGATTGTTAGATATTTTGACTTGTGCTGTTGGTAGTAAGACATTCGATTTTAACATAGTACTACAACTAACAATGGTACTTTCACTGCTGCTTTCTGACTGTGTTTGAGTTTGACTTGGTAAATTGTTAAGATGCAGCAAAGTGTTGTGTTTGTTCCCACAATGTTTGCACTTCCCTGACTTGCATTGATAACTAATGTGATTACGTTTGAGGCAGTTTAAACATAGTTTTTTCTGTTTTACCGATTTGATTCTGTCATCGATATTTAACTGTAAAAACTCCTTGCATGTGTAAATTACATGATCTGTCTTATTACAAAAATTGCATTTTTTACCTGAATTGTTAGCTGACAGTAAAGAAATTGATTGTTTTTGAGACCCAAAAGGTCGTTTTTGCTGGAATTCTAGTGATTCCAAAACATGACATCTATTTTTGAGAAATTGTTTCATCTCATCCATGTTTGAAGATTCAGAATTTAGTTTAGAAAATTCCCATTCACGTTTTGTAACAGAATCCAATTTACTTGTGATAATATATACCAATAGTATGTTCCAGTACTATTCCCTGAGAACTGCGGTAATTTTATTGTTGGTAATTTTATCTGACATCTGGGATTGTATCCTGAACCTACAACTGATTCTGAACCACCCTGTATATCAGACAATGAATTTTTATTTGTACTTGGCGTTTGTCTCTTTGGTTCTAAGTAGTGTTTTGCTGTAGCTATTGATTTGTGATAATCAACAACGAAATTGTTGCGTTCGTTGTATTCCTGATCAACGTATTCATCCTCGCACAATTGCTCAATTTCACCTTGAATTTCGTCAAATTGAGTGAACGTAAGATGCAAACTAGCTACTCTATCCTCTAATTCGATTAATTCAGTATTAGAAAACTGATAGTTATCGTGAAATTGTTGTAAATATGCTTTGAACATAGTTAATGACGATTTCTTGCTACCCCTCTTGCGGCGCAAATTCGCTAATGAATGTGACGATTGTGGTTGCGACATTGTAACGTATAATTGAAAATAATAGGAAATATAACAGGAGATGAAGGGAAAAAGGCGATCGAAGCTCACTAACCTCTCGATTTGCTATTCTTATTTCGTGGTCAAAATAACAATTTGCTAAGCACATTTTTTACTTGAAAAATTGCGTAAACTAACAAATACTTGCGTTCTATTAGTTTCAGTTTAATAATATTACAAGCTGGTTGATCCAGAACAAGTTACTATTTTTAGATTTTTGACAATTCCAATTTGTATGTCCCTTGCTGTTCTTAAAGAGGCAAGTTCTGTATTATAAATGTCATAGAATATAAGAATGAATATAGCTTCTTGTAATGAAAAGTATTTCCAAAATTCAGGTTGACTGACACTGCAAAGACAAATGTTACGGCTGTAGGTATACAGTAAGGACAAAACAAATGACATAATAAATTCGAAATTTTCACGCGGTTTTAGGCAAGGATCGCAATGAAACTGCCGCCACCTACCTTCCGTACGGTCAGGCTCATCGGTTCGATCCAAACTTTAGGCGGAGCTCTCACTTCTACATGCTTCGAGAGGCATTGTTGGATGCCCTGGTCAGTGATTTGGCAAGTGAATAGGCCTTGATCGAGAACGGACGCTTTATCAATCCCTAATAGGGCGGTGTACTGGTCCTTTATGTTTGGGCCTTCAATTAACCGAATCCATTTGTAACTGTAACACAAATTAACTTCTTAACGAGACCGAATTCTATACATTTATACAAAATTAGGCGTACAAAAGGTTCGTGCGATGAAAGAGGAGAGGAACTAACTGGGTTTTACGTACGTACGTTTTATGTAATTTTCTGTCATGCTCACGTTTGCGTCCCAATTAATCAAACGTGAAATGAAATTTATTTTGGCTTAGAGGAAGGCAAGTTATTATGGTAATGTTCGTATTAAATATTTATTTGCCAAAAAACGTGCATCAATAATTTAATAACGGGCCAAGTTTTTGATTGATGATGTATGTTCTTATCAATCCTTCTTTCGCATTCAACTTACGATCAATTAAATCGGTTGCAGGAGGATGAAAAATATTCATTTATCACTAGAAATAATTAATTCTCCTTGCCTTCTACGTAATACCTCGCAGATAAATTTTATTTTCGTCGGTGGCTACAAATAGATCGATAATTGCCAGTTCGATAATATGGAAATTAGAATAAAAGTGCGCTGATGTTTATTGAAAAGGAGTATTAAAAGAAAATGCGAACACACGAATAAAACTTTAGAGAGATATTCACTTTTGTTATAAACGTTTAAAATTAAGAAATAAAAATTAAAATTGTTTAGTTTTACAAATGACGAATCATTTTTCTAATCGCTTGATATCTTTTAGCGGTCTAAAGATGTGTTGATTTTAAACACGAAATCGCTCGCTCAATTTACCGAATAAAATGTTTGCGAGATACGGTTCTTTTTTTTCACTTTGGACCATTAGTTTGGTGGAATTATTGATACCAATGCAGAAAGATCAAACTTCAAGAGATGTCATTAACAGTTCTCTTATTTACTACTTAAATAATATAGGCAAATTTTACACGTCGTCATTTTGTAACATCAATCAAGGCATTAAAGCAAAAATGTATAAGTTTGTTTTAAATGCTACGCCAAAGTGAATGTCATGATTAAAAAAAAGAAATACACATCCTTTTGTACCTAGGTAGGTGTGGGTTTGGTATATCTCGATAGCTCTTCAAAGATGCATAGACTGCCTATATTAATAATTCTATATGGTATACAAACCACGCAGATTTCACTAAGTTCTGAATTTTAGGGTTGGGTACCTTTCCTTCATAGTATTAGATTAGCATTAGAAATAAAAATACGAAAAGGAAGGAAAATGAAATTGTGTATTGGACAACAACTGTAAAAGGTTTCAATGCGTACACATTCATCGAGGGTGTAAGCTGTTAGTTTGCCTTATCTTGACCTGCTCGTTTGTTAATGTTTCAAAACTATTTGGGAAGTAGTTATATAGCCTCAGTATGTAGTTTGCCGCATATCAAGTTCTATTCGCTGATGCGGTAATGCGTAGCCATTTGTAACTATGGAGAGTGGCCCCTGGTGCATGCACAGGAATATATCCTGATGGGAAGGTAAGTATTTTTTGTTACAGAATTACTTCGCTACATAGCATTTGATAATACTCTAACAACTTTCTCTTGTTTTAAGAACACTACTGTCGCTTCTGATGCTCCATAATAAAATATACGTCGTTCGTGAATAGAACAAAGGGAAATACGTATCTTTGCTGTCTTGTGTGTCGCGATGTCTTTTGTTGATATTATTGCATATATTGTAGACGTCAGATCTTTACTGTTGTTTTATTCAGAGTGTATCCATGCGTTCTATTTTTGTCAAAACGGAAGTGCTATCAACAAGCAAATATATTTCATTACGACTTACAGTATCACGGATATCGTTGATCTTCTTTGTTTTGGAGTCTTATTTTTCTTTTTTATTTCTTATTTATTTTTCTTATTTGCTTTTTCTCTATCGATACAGCAAAAACACACTTAGAATAATTGGAAAGATCCAACATTTTTCTACAAATTCTTTTATTTTTTTAAATTTAAGCTATCGGTTTCATATTTGGCAAATACATCCTCAGGTCAAAAATTCATAAGGCAACAAAGTTAAGTCAAGAGTTTAAAAAAGAAAATGGTACAACTGTATTTGCAAAAAATAAAAATATTTGTGAGAAAATTTCGGATCTTTTTCAACTTTTCCCAATTAATCATTACTTTACACAATGTCACTATGGAATTACCTTAGCTGTATTTTTTTGCTAATCCTTATACACAATTTTTTTAAATGCAAACATGAAAAATTTATCAATATGCGCATGATGAAAATTTATAGACAATGTTTTTCTAAAAAGAATATTTACATGACATGCAATATTAAGTTAAATCTTACATACTGTAGTGCTTAGGAAGTTCTCAGTTGTATCGGTTACTATTTAAACACGGAGCCCCAATTTTGTTGGTTCTATCAAATGAGAACATCCAGACAGAATTGACGCTCTTTTGTTGTGCCAAAAGATGCCTTATGAGTTTTTTCTTGGCATCTGCTAGAAGGTCAACAAAGTATGACCACTCGTGATGGTAGGCTCACCGACCACACTCTGACGAGAGCCAAAGAAGGTCGAAACAACGTTGTCCCTTGTGAGGTGTTTTTAACTCTTGTAGCTTGCGCTGTATGTGTTTTATATTTGTAAATGTGTTTTTATCTTCGCTCGTGAGCTTGTATATTCTTTTTATATATAATGTGACCCGTTCCTTCTGAAACCTATATTTTTCATTAAAATGGAACCAATTTTTTTGAAGTGGGACAAAAAATGTACTTCCGCACAAAATTTCAGGAATTCATCTAAACTTCACTCACAATAATTATTTTTCTAGGTCAAAAAATTAGTAGCAATTTTTTATTAAAAGTCGACCGCATCACTGAATTCAGGACGTCCTGAAATGATGTTTGCTTAGATTTCATACGCATATGTTTGTTAATAAAAAAGTTATGAAAGAAGTTATGAAAAATTCATTTTTCAAACTATACTATCATAAATCCGTTCCCTAGAACATAAATTAAAATTTGTAAAAAAAAAAAAAACAACTAAAAACTAGATTTATTATTAAATGTATTAAATGTTACAAAATTGCAAATAACCATTTTAGAGACTCTAACTGGAATTAGAATTAAGAAAGTGAATATAATAATTTACTAAATGACAAATTTTAGATAATAATGCCTGCTTGCTACATAATCTCGCTTTACTTTTATTAAGGGTATTTCCGTATTCCGGTATCTTATAAAAAAACATATGTAGTGTGCGACATTGATAATCATTCATTAATTTAATTATTAGTTGCAAATTAGATTCGATAATTTGTTGAAGTAAGTTTGAATTATGAATTGCATTTGCTAACTTAAGTTTCATTTTTCTTCTACCTTGTCCAGTAGATGTAAGAATCGCATATTTACAATAATGCACTGTAAAGCATGTGCAATGTGATTCTATCGTAGCTCCTGTATTAATAAATATAAATTAACAAATGAGGCTTTTAGATGGAACTTTATGGAGCGATCGGTTGATTAAAAGTCCGAAATGTATTGTGGAATTACATTTTGAAATAATTGGATCACATGCTTACAGTGCTGCTTTTCGCTGTGCTGTTAAGCTTATATTTTAACTGCGCTTTATTTTATTAAAATTGTATTACAACAAAGCTGTTATTTATGTTTAATAGTTTTGCAAAGTTACACATTTCAAAAATAATTTTCTATTTATTTAAATTACCCTAACAAAACTTAAGCTATCCTAGATAGAACGAATCTATTATAGCACAGCGACCAAAATAATTCGTAGAAAACTTTTATAAGAAACATATTTTATCCTAATAAGAAGTAGTAACTTCGTACTCAAAAATCCAATAAATAATTATTAAGTAAACAGATATGAAACCGCAGCACCCTCAATTTGGGGTGCATAAATTCGATTTAGAAGAACGGAGCCGGTTCGTCGTATGGACGCGTAGTTATTTTTAATAAAAGAAAATTGAGTCTAAAACTATTCCAACCTAACCTAACCGATTTAATAACTTTTGCCGTATAACTTTTCTTATTCGGGAGGCCGCCCGTGGAAAATGGACGGAGTGCAAGGATTCCCATAAATATATGAGGAAAAATAACTTTTCGTGAAAGAATAGGAAGTCAACTCGCAGTGAGTGCTTCATCATAATAAATGAAAAAATAATATCGGTATACGTACAGCGAAGAAGTTAGAAGAAGAATTGTGCGAGGACGGGGTTTCCCCCTCGAAATTATTAAAAATGTAGGAAAAAGCGAAAGAAAATAAATAAACCAGAGGACAAAAGAAGATCTCTGCTCTACTTTGAAGCTTATCTAATAAATTATTGTAATAATGACTGACGAAACAATAACGTCGATTATGAGTAACGAAGAGCTTATTTAAGAAATAATCATCGCTTGAGTTTCTCCTCAAAGATATTGTCTCTCATACATTCATTTTTGAAGAATATACATGCGAAACGAATGATTTTTATAGGCAGTAAAGATAGAATTCAAATTTAATTTCAAAAGTTAGGTTTGGGGGCTAATGTTAGGACGAAGATTTAAAACAAATTCATTTCTGCTCAAAGGAATGGATAACCAACATGCCTATCAAAAAGCAAAATTAGCAATGACAACCTTTCAGTAGGTTTCAAGTAGATTGGAGGCGTCGTTTATGGCAAAGGAAATAGCTCTGTATGCGCTACTGGACATAAAGATGTTTTTGATAACATCTTGCTCGAGAGCTACTTTTGCCAAAGGTTTCCACTCGTGGTCTGCAAAATCGAAATCATGCTCCAACGTCGACGAATAAGCGTTACGCTAGGACCTGAAACGGTAACAATTACGACCACCAAAGACTGCTGTTGAGTAGGGGTCACCCCTGCTACGGTGTCTTGTTGTGGATGACCTCTTACATAATTTAACTTCTAACGGGTGTCAGATAAATAGCAGCAAAAAAAATTACAATTACTCCTTTTGCTACGACGAAAAGAGTCTGTATAAAAGCACCCTCCATTGAAGACCATTAGTTTTGAAGATGAAGTTGGGAGTTCAACAAGAAAACTAAATATGAGCCCTGACATATATAACGTGCAGAAAAAATATGCTATTTAAGAAATAACTATTACTCGAGTTTCTCCTCAAAAATATAGTATCTCGCAAGTCCATTTCTGAAGAATGTATACTCAAAACGAGTAGTTTTTTTACGGAGTAAGAAATGCATAAAAATTCAAGTTTTAATTCAAAAGGTAGGCTTGAGTGTTGGTGTCAGAACAAAGATAACAATTTATAGTCTTCTCATTGTGTTGGTTAGTGAGCAATTGAGTGTATGACACCCATGACTCTTTATTAACAATGAAAGCAACTTGTATTGCCAAAATGCTTTTATGCTAGTATGATTTTATGACTGGAAATTTCGAGGAATGACAATGACATTTCTCTTTTATCGCGTGAGTTTGAGTGCATCGACTTGACATTCTTTCGATAGTTTAATAAATAGATTATGAACGAAGCTAAGGAATAGAAAATTAATAAACTACAGACTAACTGATCTTGTAACCTGACGTGTTTCCATCATCTTATATTTATGTTATAAATCTTCATTTACATTTAATAAACGGGGTATTCTGTTAAAAAGTATTGAAACTTGGATTGTCTCTGCAATATATATTTCAGTTACTTTGCATCTTTGTTAATTTGTAGTTGTGCCCATTTACATAAGAGTAAATGATTGCCAATTGTTTTTTTGTGTACTCTTCATATATGTACGTACGCTACGCAACAAAAACATAGACGCGCTATCGTTTTTATTTATGAAACAAGTTTATAGACATTAGAAAACATCAGAAAATGCCTAGAAACAATAACCAAAAATATATAATGCTAAGATAGCCTAGCTCTCTCATAGTATTGATGGATTCATTCACAGTGAACGCAATAAAAGGAGAGAAAAAAGTACACAAACAGGCGGACATGTTTCTGCCTACCCGGCGTCATCAGCGCGGCTTCGAGAGCACCTTCGCCTCTACCTCTTGTCGCTGTTTGGGAAATCGCACATGTGAATATTCCGGCAGGCTTACTATGGTAGTAACTGTGAGGCAACAGCGACAAAAGGTGGAGATGAAAGTACGCTCGAAACCGCGCTGATAACGCCGTGTAGGCAGAAACATGTCCGCGTGCCAGTGTACTTTTTCTCTCCTTTTGTTGCGTTCGCCGTGAATTATTTCATCAATACAATGGGAGAGCTAACCTATCTTGGCATTGTATGTTTTTGTTTATAGACATTATGTAAATTGTAAATGAGGGTTATTCATATTTGTTATGTAAATAGTCCATTTATAGATATTTATGGGTACTTATTGCTTTGTGGGGGGTAATTGAGATTTCCCTAGATCAAAATAGGAATTTTAAATGCGACAAAAATTTAGACGCTATGCATTTACTATATAAATATAAACAAAAATGTTTTATGTTCATATATATGTTTATGTACATGTTTGATACGTCTCTTTATATGCAGTGTTGCAGCAGTAAAGTGTAAACATTTCACCTGAGAAATTATATTTTATTAAGTCTTTACGATACGGGTGAAAGAAACATAATTATCCTCAATAGAAAGGGGTAAAGTTTTAACCTGGCATCAGGACGTTGTTAGTAAAAAGCATATTGCTCGTCGGTCATGAGGAAGCGATAATTGCGTTAGGAATTTCCTAAAAGATCCGGAAAATCACGACAAAAATAAAAAGAAGGTCAAGAGCGACCGACAGCTGTAAGCGAGATAAACGCATATTATTGCGGTGTGCATCCAATTCTTTTGCGACGGAAGGAGTTATTGCAGAATAGACGAGGGTAGAAACGCACGTGAGTTCAATGTTCAAAGAATTTTAAAGGCGTCGCCGGTATTATCACAGAAGAAGATGTTGAGAAAACCGCCATTTTCGGCGAAACACAAAGAAACGAGGTTGGGATTTGCTGAAGAACACATATCCTGGAAAAAAACAATGAAAAAAAGCTATATTTTCCGATGAGAAGTGTTCTAATTTGGACGAACCTGGTGGATACTCGCATTATTATCATGATCTGAGAAAGGAACCAAGAGTGAAAATGACCAGACAATTTGGGAATGGATCTGTAATGATATAGGCAGCGATTGGATTCCGCGAAAAAAGTGAGATAATGTTTTGCACAAGCAAAATGACATGTGTAACATATAAAGTCTTACTGCATGACAATCTTTTACGTTTTGGAAACAAATGGGCCGGGCGCAATTTTGCTTTTCAGCAAGATAACGCGCCAATTCATAAAGCAAAAACCAGTACTAAATAGTTTAAAAAGAAAAAGATTAAAACTTTACAGTGACCGGCGGGGTCACCAGATTTAAACATTTTTGAAAACATGTGGGATGAAGTGACACGTCGCATTTGTGGCGGAGGCCGTCAATATTTCGCGGGACAGGAACTGAAAACTTCAATAGCGACTCAATGGCAAAATATCCCTTAAGATTACGTGTTAAATTTATATAAATCTATCAATAACAAATTATTGGAAGTGATTAAGAACAATTTGTTTATTTTTGCTTTACATTTACGGCAGAGCGTCTAAATTTTTTGTCGCTGAAATTGTTTAAATTTTGTAGTAATAATTTATTATTTATTTCATATATTAGTAGAGGGGATATTTTTGAGTTTATTTTACTTTTATGAATAAAAACTTAATTAGATACCTTGCTAGTTTCGCAAAGAAATGTTGTAACCTTTAAAAAACATTTTACCGCGTCTAATTGTAAGTCGGGGGAGTGTATGTTGTTACAACACCAACAGTTTTGGCTCCAATCAAATTGTTCTGATCTATACTAACACGCAATTTCTACTAATAATACATAAGAACGGTATTCTATTACATTTAATCCCTGTTCCATTTCTGTTTCGACACATTGATGCTGTGAACACTTGCGCTTAAAATCGTTATTCTCGTTTCTTTTCAGCACTCAGCACGTATATGAAAGGACACAGATCACTATGCGTTGCAAGCGTGTGTATAATCAACAGAAATATGTATCGGTAAATATGAACACAATTAGAATAGAACTTGCTTGCATACCTTTGCTAATACCATCAATACTGGATCTATTAAACGACAATGAACATAAAAATATCTGCGGCGAAGAGACATATAACATAAATATTCCTTATTTAGAACAATCTTAAATATTCAATAGAGAGAGAGATGTTATGTTGAATGCTGACAATGCTGTTCACTTCGATATAAAAGCGCTTATAGTGCTTATGCTTCTATCGCATTGAGAAAAGAAACGACCAAAGTCAGGTTTACAAGCGCCTAAAGCGGCTAAACTTCCAAAATGAATGTCCTCGCAGACTTATACTGTTTTCTAAACTACAGTTGTAACTTTAAAATGTGAATAATTGCGAAATTTTCACGCTGCGCACGCGTGAACGATTGCACTCGAAAATCTATATCCTGGTACAGATTGCAACACCACCCGATTTTTGATGGTTCGTGTGCGCTTGCTAACTAAAGTGATCATTACAGCTCGATTAATAGATCGGCCGACTAAAAATTGCTTATGTGCGCTTGTCCTTTCAAAACATTAAACATTACTGGAATATTGGTTAATATTTGTGAGTAAAGACCTTAAAAGAATTGTTAAGGTTCTTACATTAGAATTTGTAAAAGAACTAAATCTTTTTGATGATGATGGTTCTAATGGAAAACCACACCCTCGTTACTGATTATCGTTGTTTTGCTTTTTCTATCATATATTTATTGTTAATTAATATAAAAGATTTAGGCAAATAACTTAGAAGAAAGAAGTAAGTTCATTGTCGTTATTATCAAATTCATTACCTACAGTGGACTACACATAACTGTCAATTATTTCTTGACACTCCATCCCCGACCGTCAACGCAGGTAGACGTTTACGGATAACATTCGGGCATTTGCCAGTTCATTTTTAAAAATTTTTGACGTTATCAGCTGGTATAACAATGGCGATCCACTGGCTTTTGAACGCACTGGAGAAAGAGTTAATTAGCGAAATAATAATTTCGGTGGAAGCAGTGTGCATCAGTTGGAAATAGCTGTAAAAAAAAAACTATTTTTTTTCACTACAATACCATTACTCTCACTATTTCATATAATTTGTAATGTATTTGCTTAATTTATTAAAGTTAGGGTCGTAAATCCGGGAAGGTCTTTCGACACTCTTTTGGCAAATGAAATTTTTTTGGAGGATAGTTTATAATGTAAATCGAGAAATGAAATATTCACTAACCTTATCTGATGTAGTGCTGCTATATATATTTTAAACGTCTCTTTTTATATCCTACTTCAATTCAAAAATCACTTTTATAATTATTCTTTACACAATCACTTATTTTCTCTTTCGACTTTCCATCGTTAATCAACAACCAATTTTCTTAGTTTCGGTTGCCAACGGTTTAATTTCATCGATTTTTATGATAATTTTTTTGAATAATTTAAAATTTAAAAATAGACACTCATTTAATTTGACTTGTGTAACGAACTCTTTTGATGTAGTATTACTGATGGACGCCACTGCTTACGATACTCTGTGTTTGACTAGAACACAGTTGAACATGTACAACTCTACAACGTTAGATGTTACTGAGAAATTTGATGATTCAAGAGGAAATATATTTAATTTATATTGTTAGTCGATTTTCAACCAACATATTCCCTGGAATATACTGTTGAATTTTCTTATGTTAACGCTTCTAAAAAAGGAATTAAAATACATAAATAATAAGTAGTTAGTTAATGTAAGTCTCCCCCACGCAAAATAAAGGATATTGGAAAGTATTAAAAAAATGTTTGAACAGTAATTATCGAAATATTATTTCCCTTGACAATAGTTAGTTTGCGGAATCGCATATTCACGCACATGTTAAAATATGTTAAAAAACATGTTAAAAGAAATCGATATTCGATATATTTTAAAGTACCCACTTAAACCTCAGTTCAGTAGCTACAAATCAAACTACATAAAATTAATTTCAAATAAAATTATTCCTACTTTTTATTGCTTTTAGGATTACAATTAATACAATTTCAAGTCTATATTGTTATTTAAACGTGATATCAAAGCCTAAATATCCTCGACTTCATTACGGAGTCGACTTCTAAGTTGATACAAAATTAAATTCCACCTTGCGCGAAAATATGCAAATAACCACATGGAAGTGGAGAACGAAAATTTAAAGAAACAACGCTGATTTTCGAATCAGAACAAAAACCAGCGTTCTTGGCGAGGTAAAAACATTTTCGAGTAATTAAGAACGTGATACCGTTCCCAAAAGTTAAAAGGCCACATGAAAACGTTTACATTAAGGTATGCGTGTGAATTTTACAGGTGGTCATTTGTATATGCAGGACGTTTTGTTTGTGGGTAACATTTTGTTGTTTAAAGATACAAAAACGGTTAAATTACAAAACAATCGACATTGTTGGTAGATCCAGAATTCCGTGTCAGAAGGTCAATTGATTGTACTAGTTTGCCAGATACTTGCAACTCGCCGCACATTACTAGCTGGAACGCTATTCCGCTGAAATATGAGGTTTTTCCGCTCCTGAAGTGGTAAATCATACAAAATATCTTCGAGTTATAGTCTTAAAAGCTGCAGTGTTATTATTAATTTTTTATAACTTATTTTTTCGAATACCGCACCGAACATTAACACTAATTCAATGTTGAAATGGAAGATCTCGTACAATTAATAGATTTTCTTCTGACTAATAGTATTAGTCACAAGAATTATTAGTATTAGTATAGTGAAAAGTTACATTCGTCTGCCTATAATACTGCACCCACAATATTTAACGGTTGATTTAACGGCCTTTGCTGATCTCTTAGGTGCAAATGCTGCCCCGGTTTAATTTTATAAGGTTTAAAATTTGTGTTTCTTAAGGTGGTAATCCAACCATTGCTTAAACCTAACTCGGCCACAGCTGCTCTGATTGATGGGCTTTGATGAACTTCAAAGTGAGCCAGTAAATTGATTTTGCCTTCTTGACTCTCCTGCCATTTGCCATGTTTTAAATGGCACACGGTCTCTGCTTCAACAGTCGTAAATACGCTCTTCCTGGAACTTTCCTCTCGCAAAAAAAAGTGCCTTTACAAATTTTGAACTTCCTCTATATTCCATATAAATATCCGTCTTTTCATTTTGGGACACTTTATTTATGCTGTTTTCATGCAGAAATGTGCTAAAATGATAATCGTCTAGCACAATTTCCCAGTTATGGCACATTTTAAATGAAAATATCGTCACGGTCCTCTACATCGATGTTTATAATCAACTCTTTAGAAAAAAAAAATGGAAACATTTATATTTTAAATTGATGCATTCAGCGTATAATGATTTGTAGATTCCGAAAATGAGAAATGTAAGAAGCTGTAGTTGGAGTCATTTTCGGTTGAATCGTTAAACTGAATTTTTTTTCTGATTCGAGGTCATGAATCTACGACAAAGAATCAATTGTTTTGTAACTTAGCCGTTTCTTGAAACAAAAATGTTACTCATAAAACAGAGTTCGAACTATATATTTTGATTTAGTTAATGTGTTGCATGCGATTCTTGTATGTAAAAGAAAGGAATTTGCCTTTTCTTTTTGTAGTCGCTCCTATATAATATAATATGAAGGGGTGATTGCAATGTAGAAAGCTTGCCATGCGAAGATTCTTTTAAAAAGGAGTCTGAAAGTACGCACATAATTATGTAGATTTCTGACCCAAATATGCAATATTATCGAAAATATGCACATAAAAAAAATATTAGAAATAGAAAGAAATGCAATACCATAGACAGAAGTATTCCTTTGTGTTTGTTATAAGTTGATTTACAACTTAATTAACTGCAGAAAGAATTTGCAAACAATAACATTCCTCAAAGTTTTTTATTGAGAAATTGGATGTTTGTGTGTTTGTACGGCGAGAAATTTCTGTCTAGGTCGACATTTAGTAGTTCGAGCAGGATTTTTAAAATGAATAATGCGATCTACTACTGACTCAAGCAAGATTTATAATATCCTTTGGCTTACACTCAGGCATTTTTCATATGCCGTACTTCCCAATTTCCCTTGTAAATATTTGCTCACTCTTGGAAAGGAAAGAAACAAACCGAGGCTTAGACTAAAATTTATTTTTCAAGAGGTAGATGAGTGAATTACGTGGTTAACGTTATCCTGTCCCGGATTTTTTTTCCGGAGTTCTACGTAGGCTTTACTTATAATTTGCTGTATATAACGTTTATTTGATCTAATGTAATAAATACAGGGTGAGTTGGGAGGGATGGACGAAAAAGGAAAATCACATGTTCCCCCATCAGATTTTAATTTGTTTTAAAATTATGACGTAAGTATAAATAAACACAATAATAATTACGTTTCATCATTCACTAATCATTCAAAAATACGGCCCTTGATCTCTTAATATTTTATAGGTAGTTCAGATGTTATGTTGGCAACGGGAAGCTTTCCGGTAACTTTTTCAGTCTAGTGCTCTTTAAATAAATAAAAAAAACACTGCCTTTGTATATTTTATGCTTTGATGTTATGTGAGTACTAGGAAGCATTTCAATATCACACAGTTTGTTGAAAATTCTGATAAATACCTTTTTATCAGTATTTCTCTGACGTAGAAACGGTTAATGCTATTCCTCTACACCAGCTGTGGCATTCTATTATAGAAAAGCCACCATATTTGCATATTCTAAATTTGAAAATTTTAAGTGTTTGGCAATTTCTAACAAAATAATGTGCAAATTCGAAATTAAATCGTCACAATACGCTGGTACAGACGCATATCAGCGCAACGAAATTATTGACGTGATTTTGAGCCTCGAAAGGATTCAGATAGCCAGCATGCCACGTACTACTGTAGAACTTTTCTTTTATTTTCTTTTTAACAACGATAATTTTGTTTTATTTTCTTTGCACTAGTTACAAGAACTTCTTTATAACTTGAGTATTAAGTTATAACTTGAAAATCAGATAAGAAAATATGAGTTTCTTTTTTTATATTATTTGAACGTGTACAATGCATTTACGGAATTTATACTTATAATTGCGAAATATGCAAGTACAAAACGTATACTTTATGCCAATATGTAATCAACCTTCATTAATGATTAAATCTTAGAAATAGTACATAATAATGAACTTCTACTTTGCTACAGCTTATTTACAGTTACTCTTTGGTCATCTTTTCTATTCCTTTTATATTACAAAATCTGTAATGAAGAAGTTCTGAAAGAAATCTCTTCCATCGTCTGTTGCCATTCCAAGCTTTCCAACGGCAAATTAAGACTTCTTACCTAACACCGCCATATTCTCTTTGGTTTTCAAGTTTAATATTGGCAAATAGGGTACGCGTCCAACGAAGTCGTACAATGTAAAGTAATCGTTGTTTAACTTTCCGAAACTTTCATCTCTGTAGAAGGAAATATAAAGTTCGCAGATTACACAGTGATAACGTCGAATAGATTGAAATGTACTTGGTGCTCAGTGCATAGGAAGCTAGGAAAATACAATATTTACATTAGAGCTTTTATGTTCTTAAATTAGCAATCAATATTGAAGTTTTCTATATGGTTACGCTCCCAGTACATTTCTTGAACCAACGAGATTCTAGGCGCGACAATGAAGAGAGTTCTGTAGTAGTTCAGCCGCATTAATTTTTGGATACAGATTTTGCATAAAGCACTTAAAGGACTACCTCATCAACAACTGCTCTTACAATTTAAATGTGTTTCTAACATGTTTTAGCCAATGAATGTGTATTGACTGTTGCTTTATTTCATCAGTTGCAAATTTATCCTTCCTAGGTATCCTTCATTGCAATCCTAGGATAAAAGTTGCCTTACGACTAACTCGGTAGAGTTAGACTTTCATCAGATTCAGATCCATTTCGCATGTTGGGAAAGTAGTTATAAACTTTAAACTTGTATACCCTGCCGGGCGGTCTGTACACGTAAGAAAATCTAATATTATTAAGAAGTTTTTAAATGAACTCAATTAGTGCTAATATGATTGAAAGTGAAAAATAAATAGATGCTTTCAAACTGATGATCGGGGCTGTGTATACGTCAATTGCCCGGTAACATACATATGTATAAATCTAGTCCTATCGTTCCTCTTCTTTCTTTTTTAACATGCAGGCCATTGTGGCTCGCACGGTTGCAGTTAAAGTATTTTCATGCAAGCAACGCCATACAATGGGGCAACTTGAAAATGATACGGTGTGATGGTCGCGCAAAGTCTGCGTTTGCTACAATTTTATTTACCTGGATGCGGCGCTGACGTTGACAAAGCTTCCGTCCTTAAACCATCGGAAGGATACGTTCGGCGATCCACGGGCTACACAGGATAATATAAAGTCCCTGCCTTCGCGAACGACACCCCCTTGATTTATATTTACGCTCTGGAAAATAAAATATGCGCATTAAAGTTCAGCGATAGCGAACTAAATCATAGCGATGCTAAGGTACGTACATACATACATACACACATAGGTGATAATAGGGAACGTAATATTTTTACGTTTTACAGAGCGCGGTTTGAGAGCGGTAGGTATGAAAATGGTTGATATCTGCATTTTTCTGTGTGTATCTGTGTGGATAAGCGGATAAAATATTTTGTTTTATGTGGCACGATTGTGTACATATGTACATACTTATATTCTGGTAGAATGTATTATTGATGTATTGAATATTAAGATACAAAATACAAAGTAAATTATAAAACAGGAAAAACACAAGTCATTTCTTCTTCTATTATTATAGTCTTCTATCATTTGTCTTGCACTTTACGTTTTGTACATACTATATGTTTTTTTACATCTTTTAGTATATTGTCTTACACCGTTCGTCTTATATCTTATGTCTTGCACCTCGTTTCTGCAATTACTTCCTCATCCTCTCACTCTTCCTTCCTCTTGCTATATTGCTCAATCCCACATTCTAAATTACATGATGTCACGACGACGTATTTCGGCAATAGACAACGAAAAAGTTAATTATCAACTCCTCTATATCAATTCCTGCAGTGCGATCTGCGTTCATTAAGGTATTAATAAAATGTGTTATTAACATAATTTAAAAGCTCTCAATAATTTTCTTAAATGGAATAGAAGTTTTCGTTCTTTAATTTTAAAGCAGTGTTAAAGAAAGAAAACCTGAGCGAAAGCGTACCCATTCGAAGAAATGTGACGGGGATTTTTATTAGTATTTCAAAAGAAGAAATATATATATAACGATGGGAATAAATAAAACAAGGGTTTCCTTAATATATATTGGCTTCCGTCTGTAAAACGAAATGAAACCAAGGAAAACACGAATTTTCAAAGGTTTCCTTGTTTCAGTTGCTCTTTTTGTACGCATTGTGCATTTGAAGTATAACTAATAAAATATCGACTATAAATCACACGGCATCGGCAAGCTATAATCGTTTAGCTTTGACATGCATATGCGTGTCAAAGACAAACGCTTCAGGCACTCGCATCAGTCAGCATAACATGCACGGTTAGATACATTAATACAATACATTAACAATATTTGTTAATGTATCTTGTTTGATAATGTGTATCACATTATTATTACATTACACCTAAAGTGCTTAATTCACATGGAAGATTAGATAAAATATTAAAATCAAAGTAAATTATCTTGAGCAACGACATTAATTAACGAATTCTGATAAAGTGAAAGGTAACAGGTTACATCTGGAAAATATTACATTTGTCACAATAAACATTTTTACATTACAATTATGTTACGCCTTCCTGTCAAAAGAAAGGGGCGGGGGACAACTGAAGTCACTTTAACGCCCTTCTGGTGAGCATTGAGAGATATGAACATTTGTGGCCGTTGGCTCAGACGGCAATGGTTGTGGGTCCCTTTGTTTTCAAGGAAAGGATTGTGGCTACCGCGGCAATGGTCACCTAACAGACAGGCGCCACTCACTTAAAAAGAAAACGCAAATATTCTCTGTAGTCCTCGGCCGTGGAGGTCTCAGGTACGTATATTATCAGCTCTTACGAAGATTTTTTAAGAAGAGTTCATTTAATTAAATAAAAAAAAGAAAAGAAATAAAGAAATGTCGGACACCGGTTGATGATGAGGACCAGTCGTGTCATAGAAACAGCCATGCCCGACTAATTATTATATGACCACATAATAAATTAAACTTCTGTGGAGCGGAGAGTGCCGATACTTATGTGTTGTTTAACGAAAAGGTAGTTGAATAGTTGATTTAATAGAATCATCTGTCGATATAACAAATGACTGTCCCTCAAATTTAGTGAATAAGGAAAAATATCGTAAGGATCTATATACTACTTTGCTAATGTGTTTGCTACTTGACAAGATCTTATAAGGCTTACACGTTTTCAGATCTAGATATTAAGTTATGGTTATTTGATCTTTTTATTTCGTACAGATAATTATTATGTATAATTTAGAATTTCAATAGGAAATATTAAAAAAAATGGAAAAATAAAAAAAAGAGACTAAAACAGAAAGATATTGGTAATTTTGAATTTAATAGGAGAATAAAAATTTGAAAAAAGAAAAGAAAATTTACGGTATTAAAATTACTACAACGATTTTTTTTAACATTCCTCTCATCCTTGTGTCAATCTCGTAGAAGATGCAGTACTTATCTCTGAAGTACACCAAATTAGGTCTCGGATAGAGTCACGTCCTCACAAGTTCTTTAAGGTGAAATTTGTTGCAGATTCGTTTACCACAAAAACACTATTTGTGGTTCCGATAGTAATTCGCTCTCAATAAGAACTCTAGTTCTAGGCTGGAGTTCTTCCGACGTGAAAGTTTTGGTCTTCAGCGAAGTTCAGCGGCCAAGCCGTAAAAGAAATGGATCACTGTGTTGAAATTAAATTCTACAAAATTTCATAACTATTCACAGGCTATAACTAACCGGGTGGATATATAGCCGACAATATTAAGCGTTAAAAAAGTTTATATTCCAAACCAGAGAGAATTTCGTGGTACTTCTAACTGGTGAGATGTTTTACCGAACAAATAGAACTTTAAAAATGGTTAATTCTCACGTTCTAAAATAAAATAGTTTTTGTGATAAAACATCACATAAGCGGACCAATCGGAAAATCTATAGAAAATTACTTATGATACAACACAGTACGACCTCTATTGCGAAGATGGGAAAATGGTCCGCGTAAATCATTTCGTTAAGAAATTTTAGAGATAAGTCAAAATAAAAAAAGGGGACAAAGACACCTATGTAAAATCTTCCCTAAAATTATCGAAGCAGTAAATGAAGTAGAAATGCTGCAAAGTCCGGTCAAATAGAATTTGAATAACGATAATTCGCACGGTGCGTATTGGGTTGCCTAGCTACAAAACAAATTGGATAAGCATCGGAGAAAAGTTCGTAAGATAAAGAAAATTACAGGGTGATTCAAAAGAAAAAGAAATTGTGCGCAACAATTACTAATACGTAATTTAACTTTTCTGCTGTTAGGCTTGTACATGTCCTGGTTAATATATCTTTAAATATGGAGAAGCTTCTTTTCACATCACAGCTAGTGAGAGGAGCATATTGAAAATAAGATTTGTAAATACTGTATTTAAAATCAGGTTCATTATTCTCACTGTACAGATTTTTCATTGTTATAAAATCGCCGCCTTGATTTTTTTACTTAAGGAAGCACCAAAAGTACCGGAGATATCTTCAGTTTATTCAAGATATTTAATGATGTGATCAATTCTTCCAATTTCAGTGATTGCCTATAAAAATGTTTTATATTTTTGGATATATCGCCAAAATGCGCTTTAATAAATTCTAAATTAGTTTGCAAAGACGAATCTTTTGTTTTCAAAGAGATTTTCTTAGTGCTAGTAATTAATTGTAAAGCATGGACAGTGCATGTAATATGTATCACATTTTCAAATTTACTTTTTAGTAATTTACCAGCTTTTATTATATAAGCGGCAGCATCATTAACAAACAGCAGAGCCTCGTTTCGTAGCACCTTCGTATATGTCATCATCGCTATTATTAATGACGTACTTGCATTAACCCATTCAAGTATTTTGGTAGCAATCAAGTATGGTTTAGTCGGTTGATCAGAATGCAAGACACCAATAATAACGTGTACCATGCTCCTGCCTAATATATCCATGGTCTCATCTGCACTAATCTAAAAATAATTATCTCCCACATGATCTTGAATTTTATTTTTTACTTTGGCATATATTTGTGGAAGTTAATTTTTGAGCAAAATTGATTTGTTTGGAATATGCTTACCGGTATACTTTGCAATAAATTGTCTGTAGATTGGGTTATCAAATTGAGTTTTAAATGGAATATTCGCAGCCACGAATGCCTCATAAAGATCGCTATAAAAACTATCAGGTGATGTGTATGAATTGTTCACATTTCAAAGTTACTGAACATACATTGCCGAAAATTTCTACATAATTAACAATTGTAAAGTAATCATGATCCTCAATCCAGGAAGTCATGATTTCTTGACGAAGACGTTTGTTAATGGTCATAATAAGGGAACTCAAGGAAATGTCAACAAAGAATAATTTTCAATAAAAACAAAAAAATTAAAACATAATTCTAATACAAAGAAAAGGAAGAAATGTTGCGACGACTGCTCCAAAGGAAATGAACTGAGTTCTACAACTAAAACTAATAAAAACGTCTATCGTAAAAATGAAATAAGAGCGATCCCAATAAAAGAATAAAGGTAAATTGTAGCAACAAGATAATAGTAATTAACAATAAAAGATAATAGTAAAGTAAAATCAATAAAAGACACCAAAAGTCGTTATTCTTAATCCAAATAAACAAAGCTGTATCAACAAGAAATCTTAAAAATATAACAGTCTTAAATGTAAAAAAATGATAATTTACAAACTAAAGCACAACTGCCTTATCTGTTCAGGTGTATCTATTCAGGTGTTCACACTGTTCATCGACGGAATAATCGCAAATGCAGGTTTTTTGTACGACTCTGTACGCGTTTTTCCGTGATGCAATAAGGACCGCCGTCGGTCCGTGCCTTAATAATAAAGTAGTAATGAATACAAAACAACATAAATAAAGCAATAAGTTTACTGACAACAAAGTAAACCATACGTAAAATTATGGTTTCTAAGAGGTGTTTCTCGCCATCTTACCACTTTCGTGCTCAATTAAACCACAATTAACAGTTATACGTGATGGTCCAGTCGCAAATTGCTAGAGCTATTTAGAGATGATTACACAATTCAATAAAATTGGTCTCTTTTGTTGTTACCCAAATAAAACATATAATTTTATGTAGATCTTGTGGTACAATTCAAATA